>JAZGTK010000993.1:0-47412 GCA_036877625.1 Ambastaia sidthimunki | reverse complement strand
GTGTGTGTGTGTGTGTGAGTAAATGTGTCATGAGAACAAGAATCATTATCATCAGCTGTGGTGTTTGTAATGTAAACATGTTTGTATGTCTTTTTTAAAAATGAAGTGTTGAAGAGCTTAAGAGAATATTTTATATAGTATTTTCTTTTTGTTGGTGCTTATTTGCTTTGTTAATATTTCTTTCAAAAGTGCCTATTAATATCAGTGACTAAAGGTACCATGACCTGTGCTGTTATATCTATATGCAAATCAGATCTCATAGTTTCTTATTGCTCTATTTTTATTGACAGTTTACAGGAAAAATATAATAAACAAACAAACAAACAAAAATCAAGTGTGTGGATGCCTGCAGACAGATACATGAATTCATAAAATAGATTTATGTTATTTAGCTGGTGTGATTTTCTCTCAAAAATGTGAATTGTTTTTGTCATTCTAGTCATTGTTCATTTAGTAGTTAGTTTTCTTAGATGTTGTAACATGATCCTTATCCTCCTTAAAATTTAAAATCATGGCAATGTTCATAACATTTCAAATCCTGACGTTTCTTCAGAATATTCATAAGTAAATCAGATATGTATAAAATTCACTGTAAATGTGGCTGTGTGTGTGTGTGTGTGTGTGTGAGAGAGAGAGAGAGAGAGAGAGTGTGTGTGTGTCTTAAACCGCTGCTTATAATGTTTGAACCCTTTGGTCTAAAATAATAAATCTTTTAATGTCACACAGAGCATGAGTTTGAGCAGAACTTTCAAATTCTCATTATAAATCTGTTGTGTCCACAACAAAAACACCTCTCCATAAAACTGTATATTTCTGTGTTTTTTAATGAGTAAATTGTGCTGAAGATGTTCTTTGTGTAACAAGGTAATGTTGTGGTTGGACCAGCATGCCTTGCAGCTTAATACTTCACAGTTCACTGCTGCATAAATGTTTCATTTTTTCAAGGAAAACAGTTGGTCAGCAGTTGGTGGTCTTCAGGGTTCAGATGTACAGAATCAACACCATTTCAAATTTCAGCTTCTTATATGACCTGTTTGCTTCTTTCTTACAATGTTTAACTGTTTCCATTATTAGCTGTCTGCTTAGGGTTAGGGATAGATTACCTCTGTTTTTACTGATTGTAAGTCATAAAGTCTGTGAAACATCAGCACGTGATAAGATGACGTTTTCATTTCCCTCAGATAGTCATTGTCTGTGTTTCTGTATCATTTTCATAAATTAAATTTTCTGCTTTTCATCGTTTTCTGCTAAACTGGAAAAATCTGGAATAAGCTTTGAAAGTTTTCTAAGAGTTTCACATATTGTAGTATCATAATCTCATTTTATTTTATTTTCATAATCTCATCACATTTGTTAAAATCAGAGTTCTTTTGAAATGTACACTGTGTAAATGAATGTAACAAACAAACAAAATACAAACACTGTTGTTATAACATGCCCCATTAATGGTTTTTAACAGTAAGGTGGGATGTGTTGTAATACTGCAATATAAACTGGCATCAGTTTAAACTAATTTATTGAATCTATAAGAACTGTAGCAGCACATTCAAGATAATTAGAGCAACCTAGTACATATTTATGTGAAGAGCTTTGTGCATGTGAACTAAAGACAAATCTGTTTTAAAGGTAAAGGATGATGTTATTTTGTCTTGTATCTGGCTGAGCAGTTGTTGGATGGCTCGCTAATGTATTAGATTGCTTTTAAAACATTAAAGCAAGCAGGACTTGTGGAGAAAAGAGTTTATTAAAGGTGGTAGTGTAAAATAGTTATAAGCTGATGGTGATGTGCCAGCCTTCTTGATTCTATACCCAAGGTACTGTCTGTGTGACCAGACCTTATGATCCCCTAACAATGCATATATACTGTTAGGACCTTCTGTTGGAGACCTTGCAATAGGGTCAGGGTTAGGGTCACACCTTTATGATTAATAGATCTGGGGCACAGTCACAATGTAACAAACTGACGCTGATATTATTTAGGGAACCGTCAATACACAAAATCTTTCAATTGCCATTTAAAACATTACATTTAGTTAATAGAAGTTAAGTGATAAAATCATAATCAATGGCATTATTTTTGGAAACATCCTCCTTTTACAGCTTTGATCCACAAATGCCTAAAATTGTACAGAGTACTGTAGTTTCAGTACTGATCCTGTAGAAACAGGTTAATGAACATCACAAATTCAGAGATCTGCACAATAATTATGGCATTTATGTCCTCAGATCTTACTGCTGCTGATAATGTGAAGGTAAACAGGATCTGTTTATTCTGCAGCATCTTCTGGCTTGAGTCATTCCCCAGAAACACCAGGTAAAACATGAGATCAGACACACTAATTCTTCAGTCTTGAATAAAGTTTGACCTGCGTTTTTACCTACACCAGTTGAACCATATGCATTCTGATTATTTGTGCTCAGCTAAACCAAACCAGTTCAAATGTAGGATTTCCTTGAAAGGAACCTTCAGTGTCAGATTTCCTGTGCAATATATGGTCACTCAGATCCCCAAGTTTTGGTCCCGCAGATGACACAGAATGTGACTGAAATTCTTCTTTTTGTTTTCAGCGTGTGAAAACCTTCAGTTTTTCTTTTGACCTGACCAGCAGAAAAGGTGGAGTTTCAGCGAGTTCTGTGTGAAATGAAACGTTTAGCGAGCCCCATTAGTTAATCTGCAGCGCCTCCCAGTGGCACTAAAGCTTATGTGCACCAGAGTGCTGAGATGGCAGCTGTTCGTCTCACCTTTGGACTTCTGGATTGTTTTTAGTCTGTAAGTAAACTAGAAAAAATATTATTAGGACATTTTGTTGAAGAAATATTGTTGGGATTTCTGTTTTAATGGAGATTTAGCTGCTGGTTTACAATACCTTTGTGAACAGTGTGTCAGACAGTTATATTCAGCATTAATACTGGGATAATGTAATGTCAGAAATAAGTGATTTAGCATCATTACATTAGAAGCAAAATAGAAGAATACAGATATTTTACTTAGACTTGATGATGATGAGGGTGATGTGCTGATAAAAAATATGATGCTGGTGACTTAAATCTGTTTTTGTGACTGTTCTGTGTGTAGATCGAGATCTGGGTGTTTATTGGTGCGCGGTGAGCTGACGGTGTGTTCGCATGAAAGGGCTTCACTCTCATCTGCTCAGAATGACCTGTGGAGTGAAGCTCCACAGCAACTAGATCCCCATTTTGATTGGTTAATAGAGCTACATGTCATCACCTGCAGCCCTCACATTCAGCACATGTGAGTCAGAAATCACAAACTCACCCCAAACTCCTCCGAGAAATCTAATATTATAATGTTAGAAATGCCTGTCATACTGTGTGCATAACTGTGAGCAGACATAACAGAGCGGATACTTTATACAGACTCTGTATTTGTGGATCATGTCTTTCAGCTCAATGACCCTGGAAGATTGACAGACACACAAAAGCTCCATAGTTTCCACTGCCTGCAGCCACTAGCAGGAGTTTGATGCTGAACAGAAGCAGTAAATGCTTCTTTACTAGTCCCTCAACCATTGTTACCCTCATCATCATCATCACCACTGTAGCAGGATGGATTTAGTTCTGAGGGCAGACGGCCACTTTGTTCTGTTGCTGTTCAGTTACACAAATAGAATGATTGACAGAAGAACAAAGACTTTTTCTGAAACTGTAACAACAAAGGTTTAGTTTCAGAGCAAACAGGCTTCATGTAGATGGAAAGATGTTACATGCCTTGGAGTTAGGGGAATTTTGCATTTACTGAAATGTCCAGTGGACGGCAGTAGAGAGATTTGGCTTGTGTCCAGGCTCCACACCTAAAAGAACCTTTAAAGGAGGCACTTGCAATCAGAAACCCCTCCATTTAATTACAACACACAGGAAATGGGCCCCTGAGGGGCGAGCTACAGATAAGACCCGACCAAACCGACCGGCCACAACAAAGACCAACTTATCAAAAACTGGACTCATGACTATCTGATTGTATTGCCACCCCATTCATAATACATATATTTAGCAAATTAATTACTGAAAACGTTTGCTGTCTACCTACCCAAACAGTCAAATTTATTGTGTGCTGGCTCAGCTTTCGCCTTTTCATTTCTTTTAACGTCACTGTCAGAATAATGGCAGGAGAGAGAGAGAGAGAGAGACTGACCCTCAGGACCATGACAGACACATTGCTCACCAGTGCAGAAATTATATTGAGGAATTTAGAGAGAAAAAGAAATATGTTGTTGTATTGTGAAAAACACAATTGCAGCTTTTTGTGTGTAATCTTTATATCCAGCGAGATGAGATGTGAACAGAGAGTTTTTGTCTTCTAGAGGCCAGAAGCAGAAACAGGGCTTAGATTTTTTTTACCTGCTCTTTCCAAAGGTCTCTGCTTTGAGGATTTTGGTACCTTATACATTTTCTCTTAAGGTGCAGAAGTTGTAAACTACAGGTCAGAACGGATTGTGAGTAATATTTGTGTTTCCACCTCCATTTTACCTTTGCTCTTATCAAGGTCCAGTTGGCTGCTGCTGATAACATTTGGTTTAGTTTCACTATCAAAAATAAATTTAAATAACAAATTTAATGTATGTTTACAGTTAGAATGCCATGTGTTTGTGCTCAGAAACAGAATTTATCTGTCTGTATATTTGCATGGTGCATAATGGATAGTGTGTAGCCATGACATGTTATTCTGACTAAACTGACTAAAAGTGTATGTAAACGTGCTGATTCTCTCATAATGAATGTGACTGTATTATCAGGATCTACTTCAGATTCTCCAGCAGGGCCCTTTACACCTAATTTCATTCAACATCCACTTCAGATTTAACAGCTGCTCCAGCTACTGACACACACAACCTCATTTACCCGAACTGAACAATTAAACTTTAGCAATATTAATGAGAGCTGCATTCATACCATGACAGTATGGTTTTCTGATCTATGTTAAACACAGAATTCAACTATAAAAACCTCAGTAAACATTATAAATGATATTTATGCAGTATTATAAAGCAGTAAAATATCATGTCAGAGTTTAATAAGGTCTGGAAAGCGTCAAAAGATCTGAACGCTGCGTTGAATATAATGACGGATGATGAAAGCAGAAACTGTCATTAGCTAAAGAACAGTCCGTCAGTAATTCATTAACATTGTCCTACAATTGTCTTTAATTAGAGATGATAGGTTTAGATCACCTCTCATAGTAATGATTAGGTTTATTGTTCCTAATTAACGGCAATAATTACAAAAAGAGATTAATAAGATTAATATCTAAATCATCCATTGTGTGTTGTGTTGGTCTGTAAAGTTTGCGCATGTCTAGTGTGTGTTTATTATCTCAATCTTCAGGCACCGCCGCGCTGCATAAAAAAACCAGAATAATTGACTCTGTTCTTTGATTGCTGCAATATTAAATCCTGTTGGGATCTTTTGTGGGGGAATACGCCTGATATTGCCTTTGCTTCACTTTAATTTGTATTTCTTTCAGTTCTTTATTGCGGTGACGCTGTTATCGGCGCAATCTGGCGCAGAAGTGCAGGTCAGCGGAGAGGGACGAAACGCTTTATTGCGCTTTATTGAGTTCAGACGCTCTTCATATGAGTCTGTTTGAGCCCGTTTGTATCGCTTTTGATTCTTATCAAAAGCCCGAAACGCTTTGTGTGTATTTACACTGAAATTAAACATTCTTCATCTTCAAACTAATATCCTTCTCTTTATGTCAGTGCAGCGGTGGAGCGTGTCAGTGTGTGACAGTACAAAAGGAAACATTCATTTCGGTACAAAAGGAAACATTCATTTCTGAAAAATGTGCAAAAATGCAGTAACGTGATGTTTTAGGAACGGTTTATGTGTTACGAGTTACACTCCTTACAAACATAATATTCCTGTAAACATCATGTACAGAAAGCAGGTACACACATTTTAGACTAATAGTAAACTTCTAAACTATGGGATACTACAATTTTAACTGAGAATTGTTACCCATTTCCCATTATATATAACAAGTCTAACCCAAGATTTCTACTAACAGCTGATGTTTTCCTTTTCCTGCCACAGTCGCCTGTATAACTTGCTTGTATGGAATGTTTTCTGTAAATTTTGGTAATTTGGGAAAGCACTAAAATTTAATGTGACGGTAAACCTGTTTGTGTTTCTCTGTAACTACTGTGACATCAACAGCCCTCCACATGGCCGCTTGTTTACCAGTGAGACAGACAGAGACAGGCAGACAGTCAGTGAGCTGTTGGTGATTGTGAAATTGTTCCAGGATTGAGTTTCAGTGGATCCATGTTTAGTTTTACTGCATGTAGTTCTTCTTCAGAATCAGTGAACATCATCACAACAAGGTCAGTAAATGTCTGTTAAATAACTAATAGTTAATAGCAGTTTTGTTAAAGTTTGATGGTGTAATAATGTCACTGGGTGTGTGAAAATTGCTTTCAGCTGCTGTGAGATCAAATAGTATGTGCTACTAACAACGATGATGTTGCACATAATTTCTTGTGTTTTAACTGATAGATGTTAATTTCATCCTAGTAGTGTGTTGTGAAGTCTTTAGTTTTTGATGTGAATGTGTTTGTTGTCAGCTTGAGAATGTTTCAGATGGTGCAGTACCTCTTCCCTTCAGGACTTGACAGATCCAGTAAGACCAGTGTGTCTCCCCCCAGCAGAACAGACTGGACTCACAGCTCACATGATTTTCTCACGCATGTGAGGTCAGTTTCTAACTAGTGTTGTGTGTGTGTTTCTGTAGCTCTAGAAAACCTTTGAAGTTATCAAGCAGCACTGTTTGAAAAGTACTACATTGATTTAGGGATGTTAATCATAGTTGCGTTACTCTGTGTAAGGGTCAATTCACGATCCCATGAGGTGCCAGGGTTCCCTACAGTCATATCTTTATCCTCCAGTACATTAAGCAACAAGGGCATTTTAGCAAGACCAAAAATTGTGCAATGCATGTTGTGTTGGGCTAATTTTAGATGAAATAATTGCTGCTCTTTTAATGTCTTTACACAGACAGTTAAGTGGTCTGAGGAAAGATGACGTGTTCTATAACCTTCGTATACCAAACCAGTTTGAAAGTGTTGGGGAAGAGATAAACCTGGTATTAATCACAGGTACATCAGCTCTCAAACAATCTCAAACATCACAGAGGGATTTCAACACATCCAGTCAACAGATCTTCACTCATCTCACTATGAAAGTGATGTCATATTTCACACATCACAGAGAGACTGTGTGTCTGGTCCAGGTCATGGTGTGTTTTGCATTGATCTGAAGACATGGAGCGGTTCTGTTTCAGCCCAAAGTGAAACCCACTGGAATCTGCAGGTGATGGCGAAGGAGCAGAACTTCACCAACATCTTAGTTGAGCAGGTCCCAAATGCTCTTCAGGCCATCACAGTAAGATGTTCTCCTGTAGTTAGCATTATGTTCACACTGTATACAAACCCTGGGATGTGCCATGTGGGTGCCACTAGAACAGAAAAAAATAATGACAAACAAATTTCCTGCAACACTTCTGTTTAAACATTTGCATTCTGCTCTGATGATCAACTTCTCTCTCTTTGAATTTTGCAGGTGAAGACTCAAAACCTCTGCAGTCACCTGAAACGCTGTGGACTAAACATTCACCTGAATCTGCTGTTTCCTAGAATCCTGTTCTTGTCTCCAGACTGTGTTCTCAGTGAGGAGCTGAGCAGGAGGATGGAGCTTGTGACTTACAGTGATGTTGAGCCATTCCTCAGCTCTCTCAGAGAAGGGTACATGTCCTGGCTGTCAGATGCCCTCACACCATCCTGGATCTCAGGTGGATGAAATAATGATATCAGACTGTCTCTCTCTCTTTCACACAGATGTCAGGTTTCAATGCTTTCTGGGGACACAGACATAATGACTTTTATACTGTATAAACTGTAAATTCTATCCCCCTACATAAATCTACCTCTAAACCTAATCCTCACAGAAACCTGTTTACATTTTGTTTTTACATAGGCACCCATTAGTATGTTTATTAATCATTTTCACGTATGGGGCCTGCTGATCGGTCCTCACAATGGTAGAAAATGAGAGCACAGATGATTTGGTCTCTGCAGGACATCTGTCATTCAGGCAGATAAGAGCCACCCGAGAGCGACTGCAGCTCATGAGGACGTGGGATCTGCTGCAGCTGTCCAGCGGGCAGGAACTGAAGGGTGATTATCAGGGCTGCCAGCATCTCGCTTTTAACCGTCAGGAAACAGAAGTGCTGGAGTTCACCAAAGATCGAACCCTTCTGACAGACACACTGTGGAGTCTGCTTGGCCAAACATCACAGGTTAGACACACACAGAAACACACACTGAAGATCTGCTGCACTTTGGAAACACTGGTGAGCTCTGAACAGTGTGTATGTGGGTGCAGAATTAATGTCTATAAACATTTCGAATCATTGACTGGTGAGGTTCTGTTTCAGTGAGGGAAAACACATCGGAAAAACACAAGCCATCTGTTTCTGTATTAAATGTTTGAGCTTGTTTTGTGAATAAGGGAAGAACAGGCTGTGGTGTAATGGTGCTTCATTGCAGAAAAGAGAGAAAGTCTGGAAATAAACATAAAACATCTTGTAAATCAGATTCTTTTTCATCTTCTGCATGTTTAAAATCAGACTGTCATTGAATAAAACTGTCTGATTTTGTTTTTTTTTTAATATCCTATAAAAACTTTTTCCTTTTAATCTTAGTTGAACTCAACCAAACTGCATTAATCTGACTTACATTATTTAAAATATTTTAAACTCAATCTTCTAAACAGGTTTGTAAGAGCAATAGGTTTTAAGTGTCAAAATTACATTTCCAGACAATATTCTAGAACAGGAGAGAGTTCTCAAACTAAACTCACCTCAGTTTAACAGCCGTGTGTAATTATCTCTTCAGAAATAACAACTTGATTTAGGCATCAGGGGTCTGTCGCAGCCCCTCACAAACTCTTCATACGAGCTGGACATCTGCTCACTCCCCCATCACAGACAATGTGAATATATTCATCAGTTTCAACAATGTTTCAAGCACACTTCATAAAAATCAAGATGAAGATTTACATAACACATTCATGTTTTTATGACACTAGGGTGAATTTGAAGATAATCACTGTCGATTCTTGTATAATGAGGGTCAGATTATGTTATGCATATTTTGAATATATTGTCTGAAAGGGAATTATTATAACAGTCACACTTTTCAATAGTTTTTGTTATTGAACAATGCAGTTGTCAGCAGACAGTATATTCTGTCCACATGCAAATGAAAGTGTCCACTGCAGCATTAGTTTTAAAGTCTTTACACACAACACTTGATTAGCTAAGCATTAACTAAAGAACGTTTGAGTGTTTGATTTCATTGAGCAATTGAACATGATGGATTGTGACCATATATCTGTACCGATTCAGTTTAACATCTGAACTTTTTCCTCATACCAAAGGTCTCATGTATTATTTTTAATGTCTGTGTCAGTTTATTGTTCAAACACATTCATTAATTGCCAGTGAAGAGTGTGACACTGTTTCACAACATTCATCTGTTTGTCTAATCCCTGATATCAACTTCGTGACCAATGGCATGAGTTTGGACAGGACCATCTGATTGTGCAGACCAGTTGTATAGATAGCAATCTTGTCTGACAACAGACTTGTTTTTCGCAAGAACGACACCTGTCATCTTTTATTAAAGTCAGTAAAAGGAATTGAGAGAGAATTGCAGGATTTTGTCACTGTCGTTCTCGGACTCGTCTTTGCTCTAAATGTGATTAGCAAGGTTTTTTATCAGAAGCATCTGAGCTTGTGTTTTCACTTTGTCTGAAATATGATTATCTTATACTTATCTGCTGCTGTTGCATTTCCTTGTTCTGCAGTGCAGGACAGTGTATAACAGCTTGGCCATCTGTTTTGCCTCTGTAAAATTACAGATAAACCGGTTAATGGACACTTTGGTCCATTGTCTGTTGTTTGGATAATTACCCCTAATAACTCTCAGCATCAAAATGGTCTTTAAACCTGATTTTGCTGCTAAATGGAGTTAGACGTCCGCAGTGGTGTGTGTGTGGTATGTCTAATGTCATTAGGAATGTTTGTGAAGGCCAAATTAAATCAGATGTAAATTATGCCTGAAGAACCCAGAATGTTTACTTCTATACTGTAAGCGTGTCAGCAGAAGATTGGAGTCACCGATAGTAAGACACATACAAATGAAGGAAAAGTTTTTTGGCCTTTGAAAGGAGCCTGTTTTAACATTTAACATTTTGCTATAAGCACCAACAAGTCTAGTCTACAAAGCTGGAACAGGATGAACAGCAGAAGTTAGAAGACAATGTTTTTAACATTACATTACATTAAAGCATTTGCCAGATGCTTTTATCCAACCATCAATGCGTTCAAGCTAAACATTTTATTAGTATGTGTGTTCCCTGGGAATCAAACCCACAACCTAATTGAGCTACAGGACCACCACATACATGAAGCAAGGTTTAACATCAGAGCAATAGAGATTGTGTAGGTGTCTGCGAAACAGGTGTGTTTTATGGTTGTGATGGTCTGTGCAGGTAGGCGGCTGGGAGCTTGTTCCACCAAGAAAGAACAGAATAGGTGGCTATCTTACAGAGCGATCTGGTACTTTGTTGTGAGGGATTTTGATCTCCCAGAATTCACTTCCTCTTCAAAAAAAGTGAATAAAGAACAAGAAAAAACATAACTGAAAAATAGTCAACAGCTACAGTGAAAGAAAATGATGCTGTGAAAAGAGAATGAGACAATTTTAATCCAATTTTGCGCTTTTGTGTGTGTGATATAAACCTGGAGAAAAATCACAGTGTAATTTACAGAGCTGCTGTTAAAATCCACATGCCTTTGTGACACTGAACGGTTTCAGCTTTATTACTAATACTCAACAGGTTCTTAAAGAAACCTTTAGTCCAGTTTTTAGGGGAATTCATTTTTTACATTTAGGCATTTAGCAGGTGCTTTTATCCAGCCATTCACAGTTACAATTTTACCAAAAGTATTTCAATGCTTGATAGATATGATACCTGTTGGGAGACAGGAGAAAAGGTTCGGGGTTTTTTTATTCACACTTGTGTTAGGTATTCGTGAAAGAAACAGGTTTTTTAGCACTTTAATATAGTGAGGGACACAGCAGACCAAACAGAGTTTGGAAGATCATCAAGGGATGGTGAAGATAAATGTGTAAGTGACAAACTGTGTGCCCTTAAAAGAGGGCATTACAAGACAATGTTCATTTGCTGACCATAGGGATGTGGAAGGAGTGTATATGTGTATGAGTTTGTGAAGGTAAGTTGGTGCAGAGCCAGTAGTGGTTTAAATGCAAGGAGTAGAGATTTGAACTTTATTCGTGCAGCAACAGGTAGCCAGTGAAGGGAAATGAGGAGAGGTGTGACATGGGTTCTTTTAGACTCTTTAAAGACCAGTTGAGCTTTTGAATGAACATCTTTTCTGTTTCTCCACGCGGAGAGTGAATGTTTTACTCATTTCATCATTCAGCTGAGAAACTCGAATACGTTTAAATTCAGTATTTGGTAGAATCACACTCACCACAGCTTGACACAGTCAAGGTCACAGGTCGTAGTTAATGTCACAATGTGACCTTAAATGTCACAGGTCATAGTTAATGGGCATTTGTATTTAATTGTGGAGTTTTCATTAGAAAACTGATGATTGCAGTGTTGATGTGATTGGTATAACATAGTAACAGTTATGATGTCAAAGAACTGTTTGCTGTGTACATCACTGTGCACACCCACACACAAGCTTTAAATCATTTTCCAGTGAAAACTTGATGCTTCATAAATTTGGTAATGTTTTATTCATTGTGTCATAGTCATGGTCACAGTATGTGGTGACTAACAAGACATTTGAACTAAATTATGAATGTATCATTTCTGGAACATTTGTCTTATTTGGCTTAAATATATGGTTGCATGTTTTAAAAGCTTTTCTGTCTTTTTATCATCAGGTGACTGTCCGGATGTATAAGCGTGGAGCTGAAGGATGGCTCGGTAAACCCCTTATTGCCACGGCAACAATCCCCTCAACCACACGTGTAACCTTCAGAATCAGTGGAGAAGAGACAGATGCCCAGTTTCCTGCCAAAAACATCAACTGCATCACATTGAGTATCTGAAAACCTTTTGATTCTTCAGCACTGGACTCATGTTCTTTTCTTTTTTATAATATCCAATTGATATAAAGATTAGAATATCTCTAAATGCTTGTCCTGGGAAGTCTGTGATTATGTCTGATTTGTCTGGGCAAAAGGTCCAGAACTAAAGAAGTGTTTGAGTGTGTGTGTGTGTGTGTGTGTGTGTGTGTGATTGTACTTGTGTTGTTGTGTGTGTGTGGTTGTGCAAGTGTGTGTGTGGAGCAGCTGAAGTCTGGTGTAATAGATGGGGTGGAGATGGAAGGGGGACAGTGGACTGACATATTGACGGACAAATGATCTCACAGATAAAGGCAACACAGTCAGAGTGAACAAGACACATTTCATCTGAATGCAGTTACAAATAATCTGGGTAAAATGATCCTCAGGTTGGAGGAATTCCTCAGATTGGAGTCAGTTTTTTTTTCATACTGAGCTCAAAGCAGCAGGTCAAGTGTTTGTCAACATCTTGCTGCACCTCTGAATGTCCTTCATTTTTTTAGAATGTCTTTTAGTTCTGTGTCCATAATGGAATAACACATAGCATGAGGTTCATTTATCTGCCAGAAGAATGTTCCTTACAGTGTTTCCTCATCACATGTTCCTCTGTGATCGATCATGCTTCATTCTTCATGACCTCCAGTGGTCCCAAATGTCTGATGCTCTGCTGCAGAGAATGCTCAATTCTGACTGGTCACTGGGGCAGGGGTCCAAGGTCACTGACTTGATCCTGACAGTGAGGAACAGAAGCAGTAAAAGTGAGTGTGTGGATATGTATATGTCTGTAATGGTATTTACTAGGTTATGGGGACCAAATGTTCCCACAAGTATAGTAATATCAGTAACTGTTGACATTGTGGGGACATTTTTTAGGTCCCCATGAGGAAACAAGCTTATAAATCATACAGAATGATCTTTTTGAAAATGCTATGGTAAGCTTTATGGGTAGGGTTACTATAGGTGGGATAGAACATTCATTTGTATAATCTTTATATCATTATGTCTATGGAACGTCCCTCTGGCCACTTTATTACATGCAAAATCTATTCAGTGTTATGTTTGTGCTGAAAATTATTATAGCGGCATCACCCTAAACTGCTGTAACTTCATTATCACTCACAGTTCAGGCAGGCAGGCAGGCAGTAGAAAGAGTTGTTGCTGTAAACAGACACTTTTAAAGGTGATGGTGTTTGTATGTTTAGTGTGAATAATAGAGATGTTTCTGTATATTTAAAGCTATGACCCATGCAACTTTATTTGGTTAAAAATGAACAAAAATCCATTATTGAGCAAGTACATAACAGACCAGTGTTCAAAAGGGTCTTCTAACCTTAACCTGATTCACAACGTTTATAAGAATAATTTATAGTTTGAACTGTTGGGTCTGATTTCCTGGGAAAATGTCAGTTTAACTTGTGGTTTGACTTGGCAATAGAGGAAAAAGAAAACGGATTGTGGTGTTGATGTTTCCTCAGTATGAATTTCTGCTTTCTGTGTGTCTGTTCAGACTGACTGTCTGACTCATTTGAGGCTTTCTGATCTCTTAGAGACAGAGATCTTTGTTTTCCTTCTATAATTTACTTTCTAGTTGTTATTCATTCATTCTTTTTTATATAATGGCACTCATACTGAAGTCTATAAGAATTGGCCTCACAACAGAATATCAGACAAATGCTGGTACAATTTTCTCAGAATGAATGTCACATGTTTGAAATAGTAAAATTAACAAGGTGATTTTAGAGAATCACATCTGAATCACTTCTGAATGCAAAATATCCATTTAAAACCATTTTATAATTATGCAGATTTTTTAAAAGAAACCTTAAAACAAGACCTACACGACCATGAGATGGATCAGAGTCTGTGTAAAGTACAGACTGTTTCAGTAGGCTGTCAGGATATGTTCTCATAAATCATTCAGAGGTATGAGCCTTTACATGCAATGACAGATATTTCTGATGCACTTCATTTCTTGAAATTGTTCAAATGTGTTGTATTTTTCAGTTGTCAACTTTATACTCATAAACCGATTGCAATCTTAATATGATTAATTTGTATTACTATGTACATCTAAGTATTTTTGTTCTACATACACCAATATAATTTGCAATAATATAATGTATTCTATGTGTTCTATATATATATATTTCATTGTGTAATATGTTAAACTGCTTTGAAACAATGCAATATTGTTTAAATCGTTATAAAGGTCAGAGCAGTTTTGTGTGTATTAACATAATCGTGTAGTGAGGAGCCCTCTGAAGGTTAAGCAGGTGATATTACTTTAGAACTACGTAATCATGTGAGACTCGTGTTCTGCGACTTTCTGATTGCACAGAAGAAATTGAATTGTTCTTGTCCTAATCTCTTCAAGACTTCTGTGAGGTTTCAGACTGTAAGAACCAGATTAAAATGTCTATCAGTAAACATGTTGTTAACTGTGCTGCACAGCACTGGCACATATGACCTCAGCGATGGCGAAATGATTGAGGAATGAAGTTCGTAACTCTTATCTTTGACCCGGTTTGAGTGTCCATGAGGAGAAACCCGACACCAAAGACGTGGCGCATCAGTTCACTACAACAATGTTGGTACTATTTGTACTGGCACCAAATCAAAGCATTTGACGTCCTCATTATTTGGTATTAATTGACAGTTAATTCTCAAAATATGAAGCCAAACTTTAAAAGATTAAGACACATAAAACATTCTGTGAACTACCATTTTGTTAAAAATGAAATGGTTAGACTATTGTTTGACATTTTAAAACATTGTATATATTGTCAAAAAATACTTTAACCAGGTGGACAGATATTGTTTTACTTCATTTGCCATCAGTACAGGTGCAAAACGATAACTTAAAAACAATGTTTGTCTCTATTTCATCATTAGCGTTATAATGTAATAGTGTTATTTTTGCTTTATAAAATATTTTGTAACTTTTTTTTAGACTGACCATTCATTTTGGTTATCAAAACTAAAGCAGGACAGAGTCAGTAAAAACTACACCAGGCTGAGAGTCACCTTACCAATGTCATAGCGGGACAATCAACTCAATTTTCCAATTTAACAAACACAAAGATGACAGGAAATGTCACAATCTTATGACATCGCTCTTCAAAATAGGAGTGTAATTACCTTCTCATGTTTAAAAGAGCCATTACTGCTAATTAATGTTTAACATTAACAAACACAAATCATGTTTACGATATTGAAACAGCAGCTGAAGCCATTAGACATAAACAGGTTTTTAATGTGATAATTGCTCGTTCTACACAATCTACAGAAAATACATGTTTGTGTGCAAGTCTCACACAAAGCAGCTGAACACAAGAGAAACCGAACTGTATAAAGTATTTTGTATAAAGACAGAAGTAAACAGAATGATGACATCACAACCACTGTAGGATCACGTGGACCTGCGGAGACAAAAACACTAACATCACAATCATCTTTGAGGTCTGACATCAGCTCTGATGTCACTGCAACGTGTCAGACATTTGATCATTCAAAAAAAACATAAATATTGAACATTCTACAGAAGTTCATTTACTGGTATTATCATCAATGTTCTTCTCATCAATTATCTTGCAGATGTTTAAATACATTTGTAGAATATCTTTGGCCCTCACACACTGAAAAAAAGCTTTAGACACTTACTTGGGTTTGGTCTCAGCATCTGTGACCTGGCGGATATAAACAGCATCTGCGGGGTGTGAAATATCTCCCTGTTCCTGCATGTATGAAGAGGCGATGGCCAACAGAGAGCCATCCACACTGAAGGCCAGAGATGCGATGCTGGTGGGGTAACGATGGAACTGACACAAACGCTTCTTATTGAATGGATCCCAGACGTTTACAAAGCCATCAGAACCCCCTGAACACACAAGAAAACACACACAGACAGAAAAAGGGACACACACACACAAAAATGTCTTTAAAATGTTATTTTTAACAATCTGAGATGTAGTTTAGCATGTCACACTAGCTACGTTTCCATCCACCTATTTTTATGCATATGCAAGATTCACATAAATTCTAAAAATTTGGATACAATTTTTTTGATTGATCAATTAAGTCAGATAAATTGTTTATCCGGTAAGAAGATATGCAAATAAAATATGACGGAAAGACGTTCACCAAATAAATTCCTTGATGCACATCAAAAAATGCCATGTGACTTTGCCTCAATAACTGCTGAACAGCACAGTTTTATTTGCAAGTTTTATGCAATAGAGCTATTGTGCTTTTAAGTTACATTTTAAACTTTGGATGGAAACAGCTACTAGATGGACCATATCAAAACCTTTCATATAAAATAAATAACACTCTGACAATGAGACACTGAATCTACACTCGTCTCTCACAATCTGCAGTACCTGTGGCAAATGTGTTGTGAATGCTGTGGAAGGAAATAGCGTTCACTGGATACACCTGCTCGATACCGTTCTCCTTCAGTCTGTGACACTTAAAGGCATATTTCTTCTTCTGCACCTCCAGACTGGGGTCCAGATATTCCACAGCGACGCGCCCCTCGATAGAGCTCAACACGTAACCCTGAAAACATGATGTAAAAAAACCATACTGACGTTCACAACATATTTAAAGGCCTGTTACACACACACACACACACACATACACACACACACAATCTGCAGACTAACAGCACTGACGGCAGAACTAAAAAAACTGCTGCTGGACCGAGTCATAAAATTACAAACAACCTGATCTCATAAACATCTAACATAAGGGGAGATAACAGTGATTTATTAAAATCTTTGGTTTCACTGTGATAAACAATGCAGGAGAAACACCTGCATGCAATAATTTACAGAAAATCAGTAAATTAGTGCAGACAGATGATCGGATTATGTTTACACAATTTCTTGAACTGTCTGTACTATAAACATGTGAATATGATTCAGACTGTGAATTAAGCAGCTGCTCTGTGCTGTAAACAGAAGCGAGTCTGTTTCACCTGTTTGTTGGGAAAAGCTCTGATGCAGCGCGTCTGATATTTCAGGCTGGATTCTCGTCTCTGCTGCACGTATCCCATGTTTCTCAAATCCCACACCAGCACACGACGTCCTGCCGTCCCCACTATCAGACGATCACCGGCCACAGACAGCGTGTAAACCTGAAACATTCGCTGCCGTCACACATCGCTCCACCTCCACAAACACACACTTCCTGTCAGCACACATTTACCTTCTCCGGCTGGGTGAATGTTCCAGCGTTACAGGGGGTTCTGGGGTCCCACAGTCTAACTGACATGTCCCAGCTGCCCGTCACCATGACGTTTACCTCCGGACAGAATTCAACACAGCGAATCGGAGCATCATGAGTCCCCACGATAGTGTCTGCAGAAGATCACAGACAACAGCAGTGAAATATTAGATAATACAACCATGTCAATATCACAACATCAATACAAAATATCCTCCTATCAATTGTTTTTTTTTTCAATTGTAAAAATGACCCTTGAATTTTCTTTCATTGAACTCCAGCAACAGCAAATCATCACAAGAATAGAATGAGCAAAATAACATCATAAAATCACTCAGTCAGTGGGTGTCTGGATACCTCTGGACTCAACATCCTCTCTAATTAATCGGACTCTCATGAACATTTACATTTGTACAACTGGCAGACACACACTTTTGTTGAGAAATGTAACGTCGCTGTACATCAGTATTCATGTTCTCTGGGAACCCATCACATTACTACAACACTCACAGCACTAGAAAACTGTGTGTGTGTGTGTGTGAAACAGTGACGCTTTCCCTCCAGTCAGATTCATGCTCTGAACAAGAGCTACTGAGACAGGGTCTGTTGTTTAAACTGCACCTTGATCTGTGTTCAGGTCATGAGTCTTCAACTGATTGTCCAGACCGCCACTCCACGAGTGAGTCGGATCCTAAAACAGCAAACCACAGAATTCAGACATGGAAAGAAATGACAGATGATCATCCAGAGTTTGTTTTGTGAGGTTAATACTCACATAGAAAGCACAGTCCAGCACGGGGGCTGAGTGCTGATATTTCATCCTCATGCTGTTTGTAGTGACGTCAAAAAGACGGACGGAACAGTCCCACGATGACACCAGCAGAAACTGGGCTGAACTGGGACTAAACTTCACAGCTGAGATGCTGTCTTCTGGACCCTGGGTCAACTTAAACTCACTGGCTCCAGTCATCTGAACATATCAACAGGTTTGTTTCACTAGTGAGGATTATCTGATCCTAACCAATACACAAATACAGCCAAACCAAGAGAGGAAGACACACAGAATCAATTGGGTCTAACACAAGTACAAATTAAGTTTAAGATATTTTTGTGTAACTTAAACTTATTCAAACCGAACACACGGCAGCTAACGCCTCACCGCACTCATTCATTCATATTTTAATCTCCCGCTGTGATTTATGAGTAAAAAACACGAAGATAGGATTTATTACTCGTGTGTCAAATCTGGTTATTAAAATCATCGAAATATTTGATAAATCTCACCGTGCTGCTCTGATCTTCTCTTGCTCTGCCGCTCACCAGCAACCTTACCTGATTGGCCCGTTTACACTAACATTTTGCTCTGATTGGTCAATTTTGAAATTCGATTGCTGTTGGCAATTGGTTAAAACGATCAACTACCGGGTAGAATCGGTGCGTCACTCTTACGTCTCCGCCTGTCTGGCTGGTCAGCAAGCGAGAGCTTATGATCAGGTGTCACAATTTTGTATAATACAGCACAATTATTAGGCAAATTGTTTTGTAAGGATTTTATCTTAGTACTATTAAACTTGTCTTACAGGAATTTGTCTTACAGGAGCTTCCTGTGAAGAATGAATATAAGAAAACAGTCATATAATACAGTAAAGTGCAGCGACAGAAGTAGTTTTGTCAATGTACAGAAAGTTATTGCAGAAGTATGTTATTTAAAACTTGGCAACCGTGCGGATTAGGATCCCAACTCTTCCCCACGAAATTTGAATACTTGCCCTAAACAACTCCTAGGTTGTTTGTCCGATTTGCTCGAAACTTGGCTTGCATTATGCGTACACTCATGACAAAAATATCAAAAGAATTTCGATCGGTCAAGATGTTTAGCAGATATGAGCCAATGCAATCTATGGATGTGGTCCGTTTTCACTAACTAGACAATAGTGTTAGCTTAACAAAACTTGATACATGTAGACATGAGGACGTTCTGTGGATGAACGGCAAAAGTTCCCATAGGGGCGCTACAACATAATCCTTAATTATGCCATTGCTTGAAGTTGATATAACTGCTAGAAGCTTAAACTGGTATACATCGTCTTTGGTGGATGTCCTAACATATTCTAGAATTTTACTCAGATACATAAAAACATGTCCGCCAGCAGCCAACGTGGCATGCATCATGCCAGACCTCCATGACAAAAAGTTATCAAAATAATGTTAATGGGTTGATTTGTTTAGCAGATCTGATTTTTATATTTGTCATATGTGGTCTATCATGACTAAAATGCTCATATCTTGTGTACACAAATGTTCAGTGTTCTCAAAACTTTTCTATGTAAAAAACAGAGCATTCTGACAGAACAAGTTTCAGCCGTTTTTGATGAAATGGGGACGACCATCAATTTTAAAAAGATCAATCATTTTAACTCCTAGATGAATGCTGTAGTTCATTATTTTGAGGGTAGACTAGACTATAAAAGGATAAAAAAAAACATAAGTTCAATACTGCCATCAGTGTTTTAATTCATAGAAATTAATTTATGGAACCATGCTACACTAACAATGTCTTCTGTGTTTTATAATATGTTAGGTCATTTGTATTCCCCTCAGGTAAATTTCTAATGACAATAAAGCTACAGCATTATGCTACAAGTCACCATCTCATCACTAGCCTGCACCATTTTTTTAAACCTGCTTGTACCCCGGTAACTGCCGCTTGTGGCTTATTATATGATAAAATTATTTTTAAATATGGCATGGAATATTATGTGTCTGATACCATTCAACAGATAAGTATACTGTTATACTGTTAATATACACTGGCACTGTGATTATACAAGATGAAACTCAATGAAAATTATATGCACCTTATAGGCTATTTAGATGTTAGGGGCAATTTCATGCAATTTATCATTGACATTCAATTGTCAAAAATCTATGGCCATGCTATACTAGCTCCTTTTTTCACATAAACAATGTTACATTTGTAATGTTACATGTTTATCGCATCAAGTACACACGTTATTTTTATACTTAAGCGCCTTTTAACGTTACAAATAGCCTGTGCATTTACTATCACGTGAAGAGAGGTGAAACATGGAATTCATTTTTCAGACTGAACATGTTTCTTAGACAAAAAACCCTGATTGTTTCCATCCACAAAAGAGCAGCGGACACCTTTGAAACATTATGAGAGCTATCAAATCAGTGTGTGGGACAATAAGAAATAATCACCCTGAGGGTCAATGAGGATTCTGTTACAGGTTGTATTAGGGATAACACTGCGTACTGGAGAAGGTGATGGATCTCGGTACCGGAGCTTCTATCAACACATTCATGCTGATCACAGTCTGTGCGCCCGAGCTGCGGTCAATGTTTGCGGTCGCCAGCTCTGCAGACAGATGCCGTTTCCATGTGTTCCGTCGGTTCTGGAACAATGGTCTTTATCTGCGTCCCGGAGCTGAAGGCTGGACGCCAGACACGCGCGCTCGGTGCTGTTCAGGTAGCGCTTCACGTTGAAGGTGGACTCGAGCTAAAACACCCGAGTGCGGGAAAAACCGTCCGGATCTTTTTCTTCTGGACTCACCTGTCCGCGTGTTTCTGACCCGCAGCTGATTTCTGTGCTTCATCTTCTTCATTATCATCACTGATGTTTTGTATTTCCTCTGCTGTTCGTCCTGGCTGATAAAAATCCCTCGAACACACTTTGAAATAAAATGATCTCTGATCATTAGAGCAATGATGCCATACAATACCTAGCGTTCAGATAAGGCTCCAGTTTAAAACAAAAATAGTTTTATATTGCGAGGATAAAACCTTTAAGCTCCGGCAACCAGCCAACACTGATGCCCGATAAACATAATTAAACCGAGAGCGTGAACCTTCATTTTAAGAGTGCAAGATTAAATGCTTTATGCAATTTCTAGATGTAATTTGTTTGTAGCACTTCATTTTAATCGAAATAAAGTTCTTGAACGTACCGATGTTTTTGTTCGCAGATTTCTGAGCTGCCCAGAATGGAACGGATAGTGAAATCACGTCCACGTGCTTCATCATTGATTCAGATACTTTAGTTTATTAAATTAAATTCCTTTTTTATTAAAATTCAATTAAGTAAAAAGTTGTTTCTTGTCAAATAAGATAAATTGTTACAGCATGCACAACCTTTGCTGACGTTATGTAATTTTGATACTTAATGTATCGAATTCTTAAATGATACTTTTGATAATTTTGATACTTTTGATTAAGTAGACTTCATACTTAATTTTTCGTATTTTGATACTAATCAATAGAATTGAGGCGTTTAAATATTTTTTATTTAGCTCCAATAAAAGACAAATACTTAAGGAGAAAATATTTAAAGTTCATACATTTTAATTGTTAAAAGGTTAATAACATCAAAATGATAGAATTACACCTGATGACCACCTGGTGAATCTTTCTGATATAATTGGTAATAGATCAACATTTCACTTCACAAAGTCGAATGTATAACTAAGAATGTTAAGCTGCAATTATATAAAAAAAAAAATACGCTTCGCTGTCATTAAACGTTATTGTTGTTGTTTTAGGTGAGGACAGAAAAATGACATAGATTTTAATTTTTTTTTTTACCTAGACGGGGTTTCTCAAAAGCATCGTAAACCTATAAAGACATCGTAGCACCAGTGGTCGCTATGCACTTACAGGCTCGCGGTGCTTCTGAGAAACGATCAGTCAAACCGAAAGAGTTTTTTCTATGATAAACAGATTTCATATATTTCACTTTTTTCATTTTTCCCCAAATGTTTTATAAAAAATATAATTCATAATTTCAGACAATAAAATCTTTACTGATGCATATAAACATTTACACTGAGAAATTAAGAAATTAACCATTTATTTCAGTACATCAAAACCTCGAAATGTAATGAAGAACTGCTTATCTTCCATATGAATGTGACAGATCTTACAAATACATTTTAACATTCGTTTGAAACTGATCACAGGACAACAAACACAACATTAATTTACTTTTGTGGCGACACAGCACTGTTTTTGAAAAATGACAAACAAAATAATTTGGAAAACATAGGAAAAACTTCACTTGCCAGGTAACATGTAATAATAATAATAATAAGAAGAAGAATGTAAACCACACTTAAAAACTTCCTTAAAAGAAAAAATTAACTTTCTCTGTTCACAAACACACATTGGGGGGTGGAGGTCAGTCCTGCTCGTGGAGTCACCGGTTGAACCCTTATCAAAAACTGTCCTGAGGCAGGTCAATGTCTTTTGCTTGGTTCACTGAAGATCAGGCAGGTCTGACTGAAGCCCAGTCTTCTGAAAGACAAGATAGATAGTTAGCACTCATTTATAGTCTAAAATGACCTATAAAACTTCAGTCCCTCTGGAGTAATTAACCTACAGATCTTGATCAAGAACCTACACTCAGGACTCTAGGAGCAGGATAGATTCCCATTGCGTTAAATAACGGCGCTCATCAGACGGGTCTGATCAAGGCATGCGGATAGTAAAGTGCGTGCGTGAGCGCCAGACCCGTAGCTCTCGAGCTCTCTGGTTGCTCGTGGTACAAGATGGGCACGCGCACGATTCTCTGCGCGTGGCTGAGGTTCGCGGCCTCCAGTTCTGCGGCGATCTGTCTCTTCCATTTATTCCGTCTGTTCTGGAACCAGATTTTCACTTGAGTCTCGGTCAGACGGAGCGACGCTGCGAGTCCGGCCCGTTCGGAGCTGCTCAGATACCGTTTCATGTCGAACGTGGACTCAAGCTGAAACACCTGAGAGCGTGAAAACACGGTTCTGGTCTTTTTCTTTCGACAAAGTTTCTTATCTGAGATGTCTTCCCTCTTCTGCTCGTCTGAATCACTGTCCTCCAGAACAACCTCCTCATTTTCATCTTTACAATCCGGATCATCATGTTCTGTCTTCAGCGCTTCTGTAGAGTGTCGGATCTGATCTGCATGCAGAAACAAACAAGTGTTATTAAAACAACAAATAAAGCCCAACTTACATTATGTTATTTGTAATTATCAAGATCACATATTTAATACCAAGTTTAAGTTGTTCTCATTTTAAAAACACAGAACTGCACACAAAATGTCTTAATTTATTTCCCACCTCCGGGCGTATTTGGGTGTCCCTGCGGGCAACACCAGGATCCGAAAGTCAGGAAACTGAGATCAGGGATTCGAGAGAAAGTAAGACTCATGTGAGCAGTCCGGACGGGTTTGGGTTTGTCAGGCGTGTTCAGCAGGTTATTAATAGAAAACGGAGAATCTTTCAGTTCTTGTTTTTTGTCCTCCATCGGTAAGTCAGCAAAACGTCGGAGATGATCTGCGTTATTCTAGTCTGAACATAAAACAAATCAGCACTTACATTACCGACAAAACATGAATGATAAATTATTCCTGCGAATGAATGACACCGACTTCCTCGCTGGTTTGATGGTAAATGATAAAAATCAAAATGACACCAGAGTTAAAGAGTGAGCGGGTGAGCGAGAGAGGGAGAGAGAGACTGTGTGTGTCTCAGGGATAAAACAAGGGATTGTGTGTGTCTCAGCTTTTCAGCCTGTTGATTCTGAAATATCACAAATAAGAGTAAATAAATGTAAAACACGACTCTACACTGTTATTAGGAGACAATTATGCGTGGACTGATTTACTGCTACGTTTCAATTGATTTAGTCAAAATAATTTCACTCTGATTATAGATGATTTTGTTTGCAGCATTATGGATATATTCAGATATGTACATATATGTATATACAGGGGGACACCTCTGGCTTCATCTGGAGATAATATACTTATTCATGTGTGTCAATCTCTTTCAGTTCTTCTGGACAGATCTGCTTTCGCCTGATCAAATAAGAATTAAAATCTTTGTATTTCACATAACTAATTATTATCTTAATAAAGGTTCCTCTTTTATTTTTAATTTAGAATCACCAGGGAAAATAATGGAAGGAGTGAATAAATAAAAAATGCATTTCATATTATTAATGTAACCATTTATATAAATACTTTGGTAATACAAATGTAAAACATTTGTCATTTCAATAAAGCACACCAAAATTGAAATGAACAAAGATGTATTAAAACAAAAAGCTTTCTCTTCCAAGTTTTAAGTTGAGACCTACTGGTTAAAGTCGAACTTGTAACAAGAACGTCGTCGGTTCGGTTCCCAATGCCGGCAGGTAACAACTGAGGTGCCCTTGAGCAAGCCACCTTGCCCCCGATTGCTCCCAGGACGCAGCAGAGCTGCACACGGCATCGGGTGCGAGTTCGCAGTGTGTGGGCACGTGCACTAACGGGATGGGTTAAACGCAGAAGTCAAATTCCGAGTATGGATCACCATACTTGGCGTGCATTTCTTCAATCTCAGTGAAAAGTAAAAATAAACTGCGATAAACTCACTGCTATAAAAGGCGCTGACGGACAATTACGATCTGCTTTAAAGCGACGCGCAGACGAATTATGACGCTCTACCGACACCTGCTGCCCAAAATACGACATCACTATATTCAAGAATGAGTCAAGTTGAGAAGAATTAGGCGACTTCGTAACGTTTATTCTTCTCTGGTACAGTGACACAAAACAAACACGACAGACCCAAAGAAGGTAAACTACCTATCCTTTTCTCACGTAGTCTTGATCTTGATCATTCATATGTTTTATTATGATTATCAGTCTAAAGATTAAATCTAAAGAATTTATTTGTTATTGTACTTTACTTTAAGTGGCATTACGCAGAAACATCCAGAAGTTTGCTAAACATCTACAGCTATAAATCAACAGTATTTTACAGTTTGTTGATGTTGAATTTATCAGTCATATTCCCGGTCGATCATCCTGGCCATTGTACTCAGCTGAATGTTTGTAGTTCCCTCATAAATGGTTCCTGAGAAAAGAAACATCTTGTTGGTGTCTGAAACTGTTTAATGACAGAAACAAACTCTTATATAAAGAAACATTTCAGAAAAACAGAAGTGCAATTTTGGGCCTGATTCACTTACCTATTTTACAATCTCTGTAATATTTCTCAATGGGATAGTCTTTAGTGAAACCCACCCCTCCCATCCACTCGATGCATTTGGATGTGGTGAGTGTGGCCACCTAAAACCACAGACATCTCAGAATAACATCTGTGTTCTCAGATGAGGCTGAGAAGGAAAACCTTTAAACTGACCTCAGACGTGAAGTATTTGGCCATGCAGGCCTCTTTGATGAACGGACGGCCAGCCTCCTTCAACCATGCTGCGTTGTATGTCAACAGTCGCGCAGCTTCCAGCTGAGTTGCCACATGTGCAATCTGGTGCTGCATTCCCTGTGGCAGAAAGTTCACACACTTTTCGAAACTGCTCCAGTGAGCTTGAACACACAAAACCAAAACGTTTGCAACAACAAAACTACCTGAAAGTCAAAGATCCGTTTGCCAAACTGAACCCGCTGCCTGGTATACGGAACTGCATGATCAAAACAACCTTGAGCCAGACCGAGCATCTACAATCACGGCACATTTTCATACACAGTCTGAGGGAAACATATCTGAACATGAATATAATTCATTGGAATGCAGAACGCACCTGTGCGGCAATCCCGATCCGTCCCCCGTTCAGCATGCCAATGGCGTATTTATAACCATGACTGACCTCCCCCAAAATGTTCTTCTCATGAACCTGAATTAGAAAGTTTCATGTAAAGATTTGCAGCATCTGAATCATTACAGCAGCTGTGAGTTTGTACCTTCATGTTGTCAAAATTCAGTGAACATGTGGATGAAGCTCGCAAACCCAATTTATTTTCTTTCTTCCCAATATGAAGACCATCTGTATCTCTATCTACTATGAAACAGGTGATGCCTCTGTAACCCTGTGAAAAACAGAAACGCAGCATCAGGATCTGTTTTGAAAAACACTTCTGCATTTTTAAAATACTGGTATCAGTACTCGTTGATGGCATTGTTGCATTACTACCCAAATGTTTTAGGTGTCAATATAATATCCATATCAAATATCGAGTTAATTCTGTTTGTGATTACTAACAGCAGCCGGGTCTGCGTTGGCCATGACCAAAAACACTCCAGCATGTTCTGCGTTACTGATCCACATCTTGGAGCCGTTGATAATGTAATAATCTTTATGCTTCTCTGCTTTAGTCTTCAGAGAGAAAGCGTCGCTCCCAGACTCTGCCTCTGACAGGCAAAAGCTGCCAACCTGTGAAAAAAAAGAAACAGTCACCATCATTCAGACTCATTAGACTTACAATTGCAACATCACAGGAGTTCAAGCACCATATCGCTGGCAAGACGAGGCAGGTAACGCTCCTTCTGCTCATCGGTGCCCAGGTTTGCCAGCAGGGTGTTTATCAGCGTGTTCTGAATGTCACACAGCACAGCCACAGACGGGTCCACCTTCGCCAGCTCCTCAATCACCAGAATGGATGAGAAGAAGGTGGAACCTGCGCCACCATATTCTGTCCCAACCTCTATTCCCATTAACTGAAAACACAGAGGCCAAAAGATCCTCAGACAGACAGTAAGAGAGCTTCTGTCATTAGTACAGTACAGCAGCTATACTCACACCCTGTTCAAATAGAGACCTGATCACTTCTGCGTCCATGTCTGAGTTTTCATCCATCTTAGAGACATGTGGTGCAATGCGCTCCTGAGAGAATTTCGTCACTGATGAATAGCAGATTGTTACTTTAGCTTTTGATAGAATATTGTTGAACTTTAAGAATGTTTTGATGCGCACTGATGGGTTTATATTCACCTGCGTCCCTCATCATGGCCTCCTCCTCTGAGAAGCTCTGCAGTGGAGGAAACACACCTGCGGCTTTACACCTGCTCGTGTGCAGATGGGCACGTGAGCGCAGCAGCCTCACAGCTGCACTCGAGCGCGTCAGTTGCCTGCCCACCTGCAAACAACATCCGAAGAAATATGCAAATTTATATTTGAATTATTAAAGTATGGATTTATTTTAACGATATTTTAACAGAGATCTTTATAAAACAAACCACAAGACATTAAATCGAAGAATCATTAATTAAACGACAACATTTCAGTATGTTTAATCAGTTATAATATGCTTAATCAGCACGATACACATGTAAGGCATGTTCAAGACTGATGTGATGATAAGATAATCATCTTTCCTCTAAAGGGTTGACGTTAATTAAAGTTTAAACACACTTCACCAATCACCAACGCACACATTTGTTCATTTCACTTAAGGCACGTGTTATTCCAACGGTTAATAGCGTATAAGTTGTCTACATGTAGTTTTCACAGCGGTAAATATAAAGAGTGTTGTTTTTTGTAGTTTTACAGCGGTAAATATCATATTTGTTCGTTCTCACCTGTCGCAGCATTATGAGAGCGGATGCCGCCATTACGGCTCTGCGTCACAAGCGTCCGGGTGAAACAAACACTAGCACACCAACACGGCCGCTACAAAAACATTGTTTTACAACAGCATGAAATAGCAACATTTTATTGTTAATGGTTTTCAATTTACTGTCCGTGCATTTTGTATCGTTCTTTTACTTCTTAAACTGGAATCAAATGCTAAGTGTGTGTACGGCGATGCACTTGAATCCCCTTCAAAGCTTTAAATTCCTCAGTAAGTTTCGGAAGGTTTAAAAATAACAAGCATTTAATATTATACCAACAAATACAATTTTAACTAATCTTACAAAACAAAGAAGCCGCCCTGGAACACAAAACCCCAATGAACATCAATTGTAGCACATCTTCACACATAAACTTTACATGTCTTAAATAAGTGAAAGTGACACGTTTGTCAACGTATGGTAACCCACATTTGAAATGTGACAGTAAGTAGTGAACACACAGCCCATCCACAGAGCATCGCATGGGACTGTGGAAAAGGTGCCTTGTTCAGTCGTTTCCTTGTTAGACACGCTTATAAACGTAGCTTTGCAGACAAGGTTTGTTGGTTCATGGCAAAACGTTAAATGCTCTCTCTGTAAATCGCTTTGGATGACAGCGTCTGTCAAATGAATAAGTGTAAATAAGTGTGATTATAAATATATCATCTTAATATACACTTTATTAACTGAAAGGGATTAGAATTGCTGTTCAATATGGCACTGGTCAACAAATGCACATGAAAACACATTTTATCTACAAAATAAAACAAAATTAAAACAGCTCAAAAATAATAAGTTAAGAAACAAAAGCAATTCATGATTCATAATAACAAAAAAAAAAAACATTGTTTAGTCTGTGATATTGTATAATCTCCAATATCTGTAATGTAAATAAACATGCTGTGACATAAACGGGATTCTGCTATTTATACATTAAATGAAAAGCAAATCATTTTGAGTCAAATGTAACTGGAGGACAATGATTCAAGGATCTGATAAAACTCTAGTGTCGTACTCTAGTTAATGTTTCCACACGATCTTGTGTGATCTGCTCAAATGCTCGAGCTGCTGTCATCAGCACTTTCTCTGTGTTAATTGGCTCCTCTGGGCAAACAGACACTTGATGAAAGACGTCCTTCTTTAACTCTTGCAGGAAATGAGTCTTCAGTTCATTCAGCTCTTTAGCAAAAACCTTCAGAACTTCTAACGATGCCCGATTTTCTGCAATGAGACAACAGATGAGGTGTACTTCAAATTCACAGTAACAAACTTCAGAAGCTTACACAGATTTGATTTTTATGATCACTGTACTGCGAACTGATGTCATAGCCTGAGAAATGAGTCGTCTGCATGCCTGATCAGCTTGGTGAAGAACATTAGAAGCACAAATCTGTCTGTCTATCTCCTAAAACACAGAGGAACAAATCAGAGTTGAAAACTTGACTAACACAATCAGTTTTCCATATTCATTTTCGAATTTGATTGTTAACCTGGCTGTTTATTGAGGTATATTATCATAAATGCTGCGTTTTTGACAAGAAGACTGTCTATTGAAAAGTGAGGATACTTTTGTTTGTAGGAATTGTTTGAGTCAGAGAGACCTTCTGTTGGGAGTCGTCCTGGATGGGGCTCAATGGGTTTTCCAGGGCAGATTCCAAAAAGTCCATCATCTTCAGTCTTCAGGAGAAGGAGAGAGCATTACATTGACTAACAGCAAGATTGAAATATCTTCTTTCTACTGGAGCAGTTGTGTGTTTGACCTACACATCTCCATCTGTGAGGCTGTCTGTGGTGTCCACTGTCAAGCTCTGCTGCTCCCAGGCGCTTCTGCTCTTGTTTGGAGGTTCCATACGCTCAGACATCTGTAATAGAACTTCATCAGGAACACGCAGAAATCTCTGCTGGTTCCTCTGGAGGCAAACGTCCAGTGGACACTGTAAAAATACCTGACAGAAGCCCATGGAGTCTGTCCTCAGGAACACATGAACGATGGTTAGAAACAAAAAACATTTAAATTTGATGTAATATATGTTAGTAATCCCTGGTCTCAGAAACGGCACATACACTTTCTGGCAAGCTGGTAGATCTGGTATCTCATGCTCTGGTAATAGAAGTTGTCATCCAGCAGCACAAGGAGAGACTGTGACTGAGACTCTGACTGTGTTTGAGAGCTGCTTTGCCGCTGCTGTGTGTGTTTCTGCTTCAATTTCATCCAGACATCATTTTCAGTGTGTGTGTCTGCAATTTTCTGGTCAGAATGTGTGTGTGTCTCATGCAGGAATCTCTCCAGACACATCAGAACTGTCTTTCTGTCCTGCTTCCATTCAGTCTGGTAGTAAACACAAAAATGGCATACAATACAATAAATACACATGAGCTGGGAAAAAAGCCATATAGATCATAAGGCTGTGTGCAAACTAGGCTTTGAATGTGCGAAACTATAAATATACTGCCAACAGTATATGATATCGCACTTTTATCACAAAAAAAGTAATAAATGAAACATTTAACAGTATAGTGAAATCTTTAGCTTAACTTGGTAATAGCAAGAATGCGTCCTGAGTGATTTTACTGCACAGGAATGGCAATAAAGGATCATAAAGAATCACCTCTTGCCAGTCACGCGCCGGGATCAGTTCGTCATACGTCACAAGCAGCGTCTCCCACCCGCGGCTCTGCGCGCGATCCCGCAGCATCTCCGCCAGGCTGGATTTTCCCACTGCCGGTATACCGCAGAGGACACAGAGACACGAGCCTGTATAACGCATCCGGAGACATTAAACAGTGACAAACAGCGCCGGCATACGTCACGTGGTTCTGGTTAGTGCGTATGCGCACTTTACGCTTCGTCATCAGCGCATGCTTCGCGTCATACGCCATGGAAACAGGAAGTAAGATACCGTACGTTCACATGTGTCTTCCATAAACCGAAATCAGGAGTTTGAGCCAATAACAAAGTTTTAAAATTGAATAATAATTATAACAACTAATTCAAGTTCAGCGGTAATTCTTTTACATACGTGATTGCACTTTGCTTACAGTTGCAATTATTCATCACTGATTGATTTTTGTAATTTTTCATTTATAATTGTATTACAATGGGATTTGTAGAACACAGAGATGTCAGGTTGTGAACCGCTTAGTAAACGCCTCAGGCCGCTGGAGGCTGATCTTTCACACTCTGAATGTAAAATTATTTACATTAGTCCGAGATGCTTCACTGTGCCAAGCCATTTAACATTATTGTATTACTCATATTAAACAGGACTGAAGGTACAGACAAACCAAACCTAAAATCTAACTCGTGCTCAGATCATCCTGACTCTTCATTTGAACTTCAAAAGAGCAGACACATCCCAGTGAGACACTTCAAAGGTAAAAGGACTGAGAGAGCGCACAACGCCGAAACAAAGCGGCAAATACAGACGCACAAAATCACAGACTTCTTCACAAGAACTTCATTGAATGCCAAGTGAGTAACACTGTAAAACAGTTATGCCTCCTCTTCAAAACGACAATGTGTTTTAATGATAAGCAAGATATTTTTAAGAGGCTTATTTTGCTTGGAGACAAAAGGCGTTTTTTAGAATGATGATTTTAAGAAGAACTTGCTGTAAGCTGAGGTATATATACATCTATAACGCCTCTGTGGTGCAGGGTGCTCAGCTTTCAACCAGTCAGAGAGGTCGAACAGACACAATTAATATTACTGAGCCAAGCAGAGCCTGAAAAAGCAGCTGGTGAAGAAGCAAATTTTGAAGGTGATAGTCATATAGAAAAATAGCACATTATGTCTACGTGTTACGTACTACAGCAATAGTAAGCAGTATGTTAATATACATAGCCAAAGACGCATTTGACAGCTATATGCATGTTTGTATTTTTTGTTCTAGGACAATATGCCCGATCATTATTTTTTCTTTTGACAATACGATGGATGATTGATTTCTGGAGTTTCTGTGGTAATAAAACATTTAAGATTAAAGGATGACGAGAAGTCTTAACACATGAATGATAGGGCCCATCGCTTTTCATCATACGGTTCAACATCATGGTTATAATTTGTTTGGCCGGAGCTTCAGGTCTCGGATCTTTCTTTAGACTGCTGATCTGATTCAGAAAGTAAAAGTGAATTCAGTCCCGTGCAGTTGTGAGTTCCGTGTGAATGGACGTGAACAATGTGGCTGCTTCATCTCGCTGTCGCTACATTTGTTGTAATCTGTTGGTTTGCTCTTTTGCGAACTGCTGCGGTTTGTATTGGCGGAATTGTATTGTATCTCTGTTTAAATACCATGGGTGTCGTCTAGCCGTTGATCAGTGTTATGACTTTTATACACTGAATCAAACTACATTTAGATGTAGTACCAAACCTGCTCAAAGGCCAGAACGATTCTTCTGTTGCTGTTTCAGAATATAGCAGAACTCTGGAGGAGGAGGATGATGATGATGATGAAGCGGAGTATCAAAAGCTCGTTATTCGGGTTTTTTTTGGAGCTCTCCAGTGTGAGTTCTGCTTTATTCGTATGGTGCTGTAAACAGTTTACTGTAGAATAACACGTATAATGTACGTATTGTTTTATAGACATCACTGAAATTAAAATGCGTTCGGCGAGAAGTCACACAGGCTGAGCTCTGGGGTCGAACAGCACACGTGTCACTAGAGCAACCAATCAAAAACGTTCGCTGCCTGTCAGTCATTTTGCGATTTGGGGTTTTGAAAGGGAAGGGCATGATCTAATTCAGTCGTTAAGTCTGGTGACATTTACAGCACATTTAAAGCCAATCTGCTAATGATTAATATCTTTGTGATGATGTCATCACAGGGCATCTGCTTCAGGATTGGCTGGGAAGAGCAGTGACGTAATCTGGCGGGGTGTTTCTCTCAGTGAGCTCAAGAGGGCGCCAGCGTGCAGCAGTCCGTTACCATCCCTGAATTCCACAGACACGCACACAGTCACGATCAGGGTGAGACTCTTGCCCAGGACTTCACCTGTCAACTTAAATTCGTTCTTCCAAACTGGCATTTCATGATGACAGGTTACACATGTGACAGCCAATGTCAGGGAACTCATACCGGAAACAACTGATTACTTCAAGTGACATTTTTGAATATGTAATAAATGCAGTAAATAGACGATTACCAGTGAATGCATTTTAAATTTGGGCTGGTTTCTCACACAATACTACTAAATGACTTCAAGACTCACAACTCTGAAGGTACTTTGTAGACATTCACAGCTGGTCACTGCATGCTTTTATAATATTTCTCAGAGATTTGATTTATTTACCAGACTGACCTGCTGCATCTTGGGACAGTTCTGCTGCCTTTTCCTTCTCCAGAAGAAATGTCTGACTGTTGGGATGCTGCACATGTCAGGATGCCCTTCTCCAAATACAACCTGTTTCCTGGTCACAGTGCTTTCAGAGAAACACACACGCACACACACACACACATAAAACAAATAATTATGGCTTGTCATGTTATGACAACTTAGTTATTTAAATATTTCTAGTCTCTTCAGAACCGTTGGGCTTTAATAAAGTCTTGACGAGACCGTTGAAATCATCTGATGAGTTCTAGTAGTTTTATTAATTTTTGTATACCTAAAGTCCGTACCTTCTTTGGTCGTTACTCTTTTCAGTTTTCTGCTGCTAATGACTGGAATCATCTGCAGCAGATCTTAAAGCTCAGTTCATTTATTTCACTCGCTTTTAAAAATTAAATTCAGTCAGTAGCACAGAATCATTGTACTTGTTTTTAGTTACTTGTTTGCTTTTATGTCACTATTTATAATTGTGCTATGTGTTTTGTATAATGTCTTTATTGTCTTGTACCTGCTTTTTATGCTGCCTCTTGGCCAGGTCGTCATTGTAAATAAGAACTGACTTACCTGGTTAAATCCACTGACTTACCTGGTTAAATAAAGGTTAAATTAAAGTCTCTCATCTCTCATGTGTTGTTACAATCAGTGTGTTAAGTACCCGTGCGTGTCTGTGAGAGTTTATTTGGTCATATGTTGGGGGCAAGTTTGCTTGCTGAAGTGAGCCGACAAAATCTTAGACGGGGGCCATCTTTAGTTATGGATATTAGGTTAGTAACCTTAACCCTAAATTCTAAATAAAAAAAAATTCTATAAATGAAACGGTTTAAACAGTAATACGTTTATGGTATGGTAAGACTTTGCTGTATGGTAAGGTTTGGGTAACCTTGTACTTGTTGGTTTTGTCCATCTGATGGCAGCAAAACTTTAATGTTCAGCACTGAGTAAATGACAAACTCGCTGTACCCTTGAGTAAAGACACAAAACACAGGAGATGTCACAATGTATTTAAAATTTTATTAATATTGCTTTTTAGGATGCTGTACTGAAGTATAATGCAACCCAGGCAAGGGGGTGGGACTTCACAGCACTGCACATCTATATTGCAAGGTAAAACATGCACACATCTGTGACAAACACTCTCTGTGAAACTCATCTGGACTGTGGCCCTGTGTCAGTCCTGTTCATCTTCAGTCATGACTCACATCCGCCTCTTAACCTCGCCAATCATGTATCACTAAATATCAGCAGCTCCATATTGATTTGATGTTATTTATGGTATATGTTGTCGTATAAACACTTTGTTTTTCTTTGAATTGTTACGACCCATCAATCAATACTTTTAATAAATTAACTCAAAGCAGAGAAATCAATAACGATACAGCAGTGAAGAACAGGAAACTAGTTTCAGTGCTGATGAAGATTTGTGCTTTATTTCTAAGATTCAGAGCTCTCTCTCACCTTTCATGTGTCTTTCTCTTATGAATGTGATAAAGGAATGTAACAGGCTACCAGTCAGCACATATTGTCATTGTTGGATATGGAAACATAATTTAGATTATACAAAAGTGAAGGTTTATTTACTAACATTTATAACATCCGTGTTAGTTAGTACCAATTTCTCTGGGGGAAATTTCTCTAATTTTCCTTTCAGCTTTCCCTGTGAAACTAGCCTTCACAATACTTCGCAGTTATGAGTTATAGAAATTGTTGTATTTTAGAATACCATTAAATTTTTTTTTATGATGTGACCTGTAAAGGATTGTGGATCTATAATTGCTGTGTAGGTTTATGGACTGACAGCAGTGAAAATCTCATGCCAATTTAGGGCTTTTTTCCAGGTTGCAGTGAACTGTCAGTGTATGTGATAAATATCACAGCTTTTGCATCATTTTATCTTTCTGTGTTATTTTTGTTAACAGAAACCCGTTTTTATTTCTTTACTGATTAAGTCAAACCTGAATCATTTATAAGCTCAGAATGTTTCTCCTCATGTGTTGACGTGTGTTTGATTGACAGGTCTGTGTTCGGTTTGATAGAGCGGGAAGATGATTCTGTCCTGTGTTTGATTGACAGTCTGTTTTCCTGCTTTTGTTTTCCAAGTGTTAGAAGGAATGTGTATTTCTAAATGAAATCAGATGGATCAGACTGAAAGACTTTCAGCCCATCGGGTGTTCTCAGCTGTCCTGCTACACATTCATCTCTGCTTTTATGATGTCAGGAGATGGCGGTTGTTTATGACTTCATGCTTTTATTTTAGGAATTGTTGCTCTGAAAATGTCCCAGGCTAAATGATGGCCACAGTTGCTCGCCCTAATCTACATTTGTTCCAGGGAGGGTTTTAATCAGATGAGGAACTTTAAAGGCCTTGATGAAATTGCCCCTTAGATTGATCATTGTGACACATGGCAACATCTGTGATCATAAATAAGAGCAGAGTTACTATCAGCTATGATACACTGACACTGTGTGTGTTTGTCATAAATTGCTTGGGGCCCTTTTGCGTTGGACTTGCAGCTGATGGGCATTTTTTTATGCTGTTATCCTGTTGTATTATTGTTTCTTCAGACAGCTCTGAAGGGCTTCTGCATTTCTTCCTCTCGTTAGTGTCAAAATATAACGTCTTCGAATCCCTGTCTTGACTAAATGAATTTTATCTTGTCATAGGTTGTCTGTAAAGTGAAATAAAAATGCAGATGAAGTAGCTGTTTGTGTGAGCAGAAATAAAACAATGTTTTGTCTCTTGATTAACCAGCAGATACTGTAGACATGTCTCAACTTTATTACAATCTTTGTCTGTAAGATGGTGAGGGTTTATTTCACTTTAAACGTATTGTTAAACGTTCATCTTATTAGCATCTTATCTCCTCATTAGCTTTACTGTCATTATGCAGAGTACAAGTACAGAGCTAATGAAATGCAAAGTTGAATCTAATCTACTTTATCAGTCAAACAGACTAAAGCGTGAGGAAAAATATTAGTGAGTAAAAAAGACTATTTGCATTACATTTACATAGTGGTGCAAAGGCAAAGTGCAGTAGCTACACTTTTTTTTTTTTTTTTTGTCCAGACTGAGTTGAATGTCAGCTTAAAATGAAAATGATTTTCTGGTCTTGTAGATGCTGTGTTCTGTGACATGTCTGTTTGACATGTTTCAACAAAGCTCAGATCATCCACTGTCCATAGATTTGGAGACGAGCGTGCCTCTATAACACAATATTGCTGAGCATCAGTACACTTTAACAGAATGGCTGTCTCTCCAGGAAGAGTCCCCACTGACAAATGAACATGTCGCTCTCCATCTCTCTCTCCCTCTGCCTCTCACTTTAGGGTCTGCATAAGTCTGAAGCTGAGCAGATGTTTGGAGAGCTGATTCCAGCTATGGTGCAGTTAGCATTAAGAGCTTCCACTCTTTGCACGCAGGTAAACGGTGTAAACAAAAAACTGTGTTTTTAACCTGTGGCTTTTTTTAGTTAGGTATAATTTTTATGTATAATTTTTAGATTATGGTCTTGCGCCTTCCACAAAATATATTTAGACCATTTTATGTAGTAATTGCTATCAGGATGTAAACTTTTAACCTGCATAACAAAATATTTCTTCAAGAAATAATCTACCCTAACTTTATTTCTTTTTTACTATTCGTTTAACACAATGTCTTTGCACCTTTAACTTTCCATAGTTCCTATTTCAAATTCCCATATTTGTTCTGTCTCTTGTTCACTCGTGTAGCCATTCCCGTTGTTGAAGGCGCAGAAGTGTCATTCAGTCACATTGTCGCAAGAGCAGGTGTCGTGTCTGCTGCATTCTTCTGCACGTTTCCCAGACGCAGCTCCCGCAGGAGAGAATTTAGCAACTACCCTAACATCAACTTCAACAGGTTTCACAAACATTACACAGTCACGTTACATCAGCTCAACACACTCAGTACAGTATAGCCCAAACCAACCAAGCAATACAAGCATGTTGATTGAAGAAGGTGTGACCAGTGCAGAAGATGAAATTATTATTGAAGAATGAAGCTGCTAACAGTATGGGAAATATGAGGAGGTCTATTCAGTGCAGCTATTGGTTGTTGTTGTGAATCTTTTGTGTGTTCTAGGTTATTTGAAGGTTCTTCCCAAAAGAAACAGGGGAAACTGGACACTGTTTTGTGGTACTTCAAATGGATATCACAGCAAAGTCAGACTCGTTTTGCACCTCGCATGCTTTTTCATCCATCTATACATCCATTTTGAATTGTGAATTGTGTTTGTTTGAGGGCCGACTGGTGTTGTCACATACACAAGACGATGTCTGCAGACATTTCCCTCATGGTGGAGGTGAGAATGATCCCGTTGTTGTGGAGGTGAGAATGATCTTCACACACCTTATCCCACTGGTACTCTCTGCGCGAGCGAGCGAGCACTCCCTGCGCGAGCGAGCGAGCGAGCGAGAGAGCACTCTCTGAATATTCTGAACACTCTTCATTTTGTTTCAGTTCAGAAAAGCTCTTCCGTAAACTTCATATCACCTGTGAGGGAACCATAGAAGAACAGGGCTACGGCCTACTGCAGGTGTGTGTGCTGTGCTAGTGTGTGTGTAGAGTGTGTTGAGTCTGGAGTTGATAAATGCATGTGCTGTCTGCAGGTGGACTTTGCTAATAGGTTTGTTGGGGGGGGAGTGACCGGTTCTGGTCTGGTTCAGGAGGAAATCCGTTTTCTCATAAACCCAGATCTCATTGCGGCTCGACTTTTTACTGAAGCCCTTGATGACAACGAGTGTCTGATCATCACAGCTAAAACAAACACACACTCTGACATTCAGACGGTAATCAGCCCTCAAACCATCAGACCTTCTCAGCATGAGCACAGGCACGCTGTCTCTCTCTGATTGCTGTCTGTCTCCGCTGTACACGGTCATTGTTGCGTTTGTCCTGATGTGTGTGTGTGGAGGGGGGCTCACAGTTTAATGCTCATACGGTGAAATTTAGGCTTCTCATCATCAACCCCCCACAAAACACACACTGACACGCACAAAAACACACTAGACTGAATCGTTATTTGTGCAAACTCATGTAAATACTTGGCCAACACTATATAATCAAATGCACATGGAAAATAAGTGCACTTTTGCCTTACTGCAACATGGACAAACCTCAGAACTCAAGGAGGTGATAGTCTATAAAATTGTCTTTAGCATTTAAAAAAATTGATGTCAATCCCAATGAAATTTTACAGCTAGTTAAACATTTTGGTTAACTCAGACTATTCTTGTGCTATTCAATTTAATCCAAATGTATTTATATACTGTATCGCTTTCTTACAATGTTGCATGGTTTCAAAGCAGCTTTATGTTATAATAAGAGAAACACAGAAAACTGGAAAATGGTCACTAGTTTCAGGAGCTTCAGAATGCAGCTCGCATATACTGCAGGACTTTATTTGATGTTTGTGATTTTACATTTCTGAAAAGTGAACAAATGTAACTTGCAGTGTATTCAAAGTAAACAGTATGTGTGTTCCCTGGGATCGAACCCCACAACCTTTGCACTGTTAATTAAATTCTCCACCAGTTGAGCTACAGGAATATTTTGATCGATATTCTTTCCTCCACCATCTTCTTTCCATGGAATCACATTCAGCCTCATCTCTCTGTCCGGACACTGATGCCTTTTAACTTCATTACGCAGCAGCTGAATTAATTACTGCTGTAACCACTCGCCCTAATGCATGAGACCCTGAAACTCCCTCCTTCATTAAAATGTCCTGACCGCTGCCTGTCCTTACTCTCTCTCTCTCTCTCTCCCGCTCGCTCTCCCTCCCTCTCTACATTAATGGTTTAGATGGGTCTTGTAGTAGCTGGGCTGAAGTGGCTTTGTCTAATGTAATTCGGTTTGATTGCCGAGCTCCTGCCTCAGTCAGGGTGGCATTAGTGCAGATATGGAAATGCGGCAACACGGTAACTGGTTGATATCAATCTGCAGACAGGAAACTGGTTGTGCATCTAACTCAGCAGCGCATTAAACCTTAATGCTGCCATTGTACTTGTGACGCTGTAACGTGCAGATTACTGGACTAACAGCACCATGATGAGAAAGTTACTTGGAACACAAGAAGGGCAGAAAAGCATTTTGAATTGGTTGTTTACCACAGAACATTATTTACAGTATTTTGGGACTGTGTCAGGAAATCGTATCTGTAAAAGATCAAATGTTGAAATGTTACTATTGTAAAATTGCAACAAAATGTAAAATTATTACCATGATATGGGTTAAGGAAAAGTGATCAGTAGTTAAAATGTATAAATGGTAGAAGTGAATATAGGTTTAGATGTTGGTATGACATGAAATCTCCCACAAACAGCAGTGAGATCACCAGTTATCTGAGTCATCAGTTAAAGTAGCTGCTGATACATTTAATATCTGAATAATATTTAATTTGCTAAAACATTTTTGCCAATGTGCTTGTTTTAGCATTTACATTATTTGTATGGGGGAAAGTTAATTTTCAATTTCTTCATTTATTTTATTGGGCCTGATTCTACTGCTGTTTAGTTAGTAGGCATCAGAGACAGTAAGGGCTAGTTTGCGTGATGTTTGTGCAGGTTTATCAGGCAGTAAGAAACAGCCATCAGTTTGTCTTTGAAACTGTAGAATGTTATTTCACAATTTTTAGTCACAGGAAAGCCGTGATGGTTCATCACTGAATAAAAGCAGTTTTTTGAGACAAAGGCTTGACATTAGCCTGTGATAATATTGTTCTCCAGGGACACAGCAGACACAGATGAGATGCAGCTCGTGACCTTTAAACTGCCAGACGGTTCAGCATCAGAAAACAAAACAGAACTTTTTTCTGTCTTCTTTCTTTTTCTTCTCTTCTACTCGCGTGTATTCTTCTGAAGGTCACATGAGGAGGAATTCTTCCCAGCAGGAATGTCTTTATCTTGTTTTGTTATGGTTTATCTGTGGATGGTGGGCGACAGCATCAGGATTCTTTAATTAGATTGTAGAAGCTCTCAGTGGCTTCGGCTGTCCTAAAGATGATGGTACTGATGTTAGTCATTGATTCCTGTGATCAGAGCTGCTTTACTGTCAGACTGTCAGCATCAGAGCTGCAGACGAACAACTAAAAACACTTTGAGTCTGCAGTTAACATCAGTGAGAAGAAATGCTGAAATGCTCACAGAAAGACCATTCTAAAATCTCAGATCTTAGTCTGTCACTTTATCTTGTTGAATAAAATGAAAATGAGGTTAATGCTGAATTTTAACTGTATTGTTTCATTTCATGTTGCTAATGTGCTTCCTGGAAATTTAGTTTAAAGCTGCAATGTGTAATTTCTGCAATAGCAGCAAAGAAAATTCTCAAAAGACTGTATAAACTGTACAGATTCTCGCCACCTGAGCGTTCACAGCTCAGACAAACTGATGAATGTTGTGAAACAGTGTCACACTCTTCAGAATCAAACTGCCAATGAATGACTGGCAGTGTTTGAGCAAAAATGTTTTTTTTTCAGGTACAGAGCAGTTTAGCAGATACTCTGGATACTCGGATACATACAGATGGGATGGTAACCATGATGACCAAACGCCAAGGTGATATCACTCACCAGAGCTGTAATTATAGTTGCTTGTCTACAATCCAGTAATAACCTTCCTGACCTTTTGATGAATGTATGATGACTGTGTGCGTCTGAGTGTGTGTTTTTCTACCATTGTGGGTACCCCATGTCCCCACAAGGATGGTAAAAGACGCACACACCTACTTTGTGGGGACCAGCCAGCAGTCCCTATAAGGGAAATATAGAGAATCATACTAAATGATGTTTTTTTGAAAATGTAAAATGCTAGAATTATTTTTAGGGAAATTCCCCACGAAGATAGCTGTACAAACTTTGTGTGTGTGTGTGTGTGCGTGTGTGTGTGTGTCTCTGCATGTTTCTGTGCGTGTGTGTCTCTGCATGTTTCTGTGCGTGTCTCTGCATGTTTCTCTGTGTGTGTGTGTGTGTGTCTGTCTGTCAGACACACACAGCTGATTGACAACTAACAGCTGCTGTTAGTTGTCAATCAATTAATCTAATCAATTAATAATAATCAATTAGTCTGTGCAATATTTCTTTCACATTTGGGACAGTGCTTCAGTTTAGTCCACTAAATACCATAGAAGAATTCCTCCTGTGATTGATCGTTCAGACCTGTAACCTTTCTAGATGAGGGCGGTTAGCAGCAGGTAAACTGCTCAGCTTATTTCTGTTAGCAGCAGTTGTGAAGGGCAGTTGTGACCTACTGGGTGAGTCAGGCTTGTAATTAGAAGGTTCCTGGTTCCTGGTTTGATCCCAGTGCTGGCAGGTAGCAACTGAAGTAAAGGCACCTTAACCCCTGATTGCTCACTGTGTGCAGCAGTGCTGCCCACTTCTCTGTGTGTGTGTGTACGTGTGTGTGTGTGTGTGTGTTCACTCCTCACCAGTGATAGGTTAAACCCTAACACTATATACATTTAATTGAATTTATTACAGTGTTGCATTGTTTCTTAGCAGCTTTACATATAATGACGAAAAACACAGAAATGTGAACCGGAGCTATGACAAATATCATGTCGAACTTGAGCTGGGTCGGTCTGGCTCTGGGTTCACCCCATCCCGTCTCCCCACCTCTGGTCTGGATAAGATTCAGATCCTGCTGACTACAGGACTGTGGGGAAATGAAAACAGACACACCTAGAGTAGAGCAAGTACATCTGTTTTTATGGGAAGTGTCCCGGTTCTGGATTTACTTAGTTAATGCAGCCTAACAATGTCTTAAGAGATCTGAGCCCTAAAACCATAGGACTGTGCTATATTAAAGAGGTGGGTCTTTAATTTAGATTTAAACTGACAGAGTGTATCTGCCTCCTGGACCACACTGGAAAAACAGTTTGAGGGTTTCAGGACTGTGTGGGAAATTAGTAGAATTTTAAAGATGTACAATGCTTAATAGGCAGCCAGTTAAGTGTCTAATACTGATTTGTATTTAACAGTAAATAAACACGAATTATTGAATCATGTTTATAGCTTAATCATATCTGAAAACAACAATGTCATCTGTCTACAAACCCCATCAATCTGCCTTTGTTTGTCCCGTCTCTCTGTCTTTGTCTGTCTCTTTTTCTCTGTGTCTGTCTCTCAGGCATATTGTGGGTTTTCTCGTCCTGAAGTCCAAACTAAGAACCTTTCAGCAGTTGCCACGGGACACTGGGGCTGTGGAGCGTTTGGTGGAGATGCACGTTTAAAAGGTTTGATGTGAGCCTATGGACCCTTACATTATGAGTTTGAGCAGGTCCTCGCACATTATCACAGGAGAGTTTTTGTCAGAGGGATTGTCAGATGCATATTTATGTTTGGCTAAATGTGTGTGCTTTGTGGTGCTGCTGCAGTGATTGGCTAAATGTGTGTGCTTTGTGGTGCAGCTCCAGTGATTGGCTAAATGTGTGTGCTTTGTGGTGCAGCTCCAGTGATTGGCTAAATGTGTGTGCTTTGTGGTGCAGCTCCAGTGATTGGCTGAGAGCAGATAAAAGCAGGACCTGCTGAGCTTCATATTGAGCGGGCCGCTCACTGGCAGAACTACGTCTGAAAGAGTCTTTGTAGTGTACAGATTTCAAACGGGCCTCTGCAGTCGGGTGTGTCCTGATAATCTCAGAGCTTGTTGGATTTTTCTCTCTTGTTCTCCCCCTGAATGAGTTTGACATTTGAAACAGCATCTGCCAGCAATCTCCTGCATTCAGCGACAGACACACGGCACTTCAAACACATCCATTTAATAATAATAATAATAATGATAGAAGTATTAATTGTATATTATTAAAATAATGTATAATATTAATGTTTATATATATATAGCACCTTTCTACAACACAAGGTTGCTTTACTGAGATGGTTATTTGTGTTTCTATTGTTTCTCGGTCTGTTGCAGATGTTATTTAGACATGTATTGATGTGAACAGTTTCTCAAATCTGTGTAATGTTGACAGGAGAGTCTCCACTGAAGGGTTCAAAACGTCACATAAATGAAATGAATTGACACTTTATAAGTTCAGTTTTTCAAATGGTTGTGTGGTTGTTTTTTTTTAGAACATAATGAGATTAAACACTCAGAAAGAAAGTGACCACATATTGCAGCTGTGTTGTGAATATGCTGATGGAAATGACACATGAAGTAGAGACAGAGGTGTGTGCAAAAGTGATTGGGATAAGATGCCAATGAAAAAGCATTATGGGTAATGGGGAAGTGTTGTCATGGCTGAGATCCCCTCCCCCCAAAAAAGGTGTTAGTCTGAGGAAAAGGCCTTGGAGTGCTGCTTCATGACCCATCTCACCTCCTGTCTTTACAGAAGACAAGCAGGTACCCAAGAGCCTTATGGTGGAGCTCCGCAATCAGTCTTGACCTGCCTGCCAGCCGGAGCTACGGGAGCGAGTCATTATAGAGCTGTCAGACGGGTAAAATGGAGAAATAAGCAGCTGTCATGTGGCTCTCCTGTTTCTCCACAATAGGAGACTGTGTTGGGAGAAACAAAATGTAAAGGTTTGACTTTCCTTAACTCATGACAGACAAATAGAATCCTCAGGTGACACAATCCTCAGGGGTAGTTTTCCTGAAGTTTATCTCCTTCCTGTTGCTCCCCTTCTGCTAAAAACTGATGAAATGTTTAAATGAATAACGTACAAGATCAGTTAATTATATTTCAAAGTAAAATACAATTTTGCTTCCCAATCTCATGACTTTTAACTTCATTCGGATTGTGAGAATATGGCAGAGGTGTGTTAGCTTTATATTTATAAGGAAAGCGAGAGTGCAAAGCAACATATTGACTAGAATCTTTTTCTGTGATTCCTTGATTTTGTGACAGTATTCTGTACCATTTACATTTGGAGTTTTTTACAAATCTGCTTTAATGGGACTGTTAGAGGATCAAGTGTAGAATTTGATTCAATCAAATTCAAATAATTGCTTTCCTTTTACTCAGATCTGCAGTTTATCTGCTAATGATTATAATATGACTTAACAATATTTTGATATAAAATAATATTTTTAATCACATATATTGTCTCGACCCCAAGTTTGGAGCTTCTGTTTGTGAATGTCATAAATCAGACCTGCACTGCTGAAACTCTAAAATAACAAATTGCTTATTGATCTAAAAACTACCAAATATCCTGCTTCTGCCTCCGGTCTGTGTGTGTTCAGAATTGTATGTTTCCCAGCTTCCTCAGACATAGTTCAGCTGTAAATGTGTGAGTGAGATGTGTGAGGAGCAGAACTCTGCATTAGGATTTATATAAAGCTACAAACAGAAGCAGGAAACATGGAAACTGACCTTTAGCTCAAACAGCCTTGAACAGATGCAGCTCAACATCGATTTAATGCATCACGTTTAACTATGATAAATGGCACATGTAATCATATATCACCAGTGTGTAGCCATTTCTGAAACATTCATCTAATCAAACACTGAAAAACTTATTCTGTTTTTAAAAACTTAATTTAAAACTGATTTTACAAACTGGATTTATTTAATTGTTGTCATGTTTGAGTTAAAGGTTAAAGCTTTTTGTTTGGTGACATTTGTTGGCTTGTGCAGTGCTTGTGATGTCATAGCAAAATGATCTAAGAAAATCTTAGAAAATCTAAGCAGAACCTCAAAGTCACAGTCAAATGTAGTCTTTATATCTCATCAACAAGCAATTGCTGCACAAATACAAACGCAGATATATATCTGTCTGATAAAAATAAATCTGTCTGAAAGTTAGTTGGTATGACTAGTTGGTTAGTCGCCTCCTGTGAGGTCAGAGTTGAAAGAGATCTAAAATGTCTAGAATGCACCATCATTGGACAGAACTCTATGATGTCATGAATGTATCTCCTCTGTCATTCTGATCATTTGATCTTTAACAAATTATTATGTTCTTTTATAGTTATGTGCTCTAGAGATTTCAGTAAATTATTCATCAGACTGTTCTACTGAGGCATAAACTTTTGGCATCCAGGACTTTATTAGAGGAGAACAGTGACACACTCACAACCGTTCTCTGGCTTGTCATGTTTTCAGGATCATTAGCTTATGTGTCTTTGTGTCTTTGGCCAATTACAGTGAGTGTTAGAGGAAGACATGTACTTACATCTTTCTCTGAAATGCCAGTGTGGTCATTATGAGAAGCACTTCATATTATAGTTTATATTTCTCTGCTCTTCTCCTTAATTGAAAGATTGCACCAATAAGAACTTAAAGGTAAAAATGCTGTTACCATTTGATATTTTAAAAGATAAAACGTATGCAAAGCTGATTAGTAATAGGACTGCTTTATGATTGGTGTTCATTTGTTAATTGTTTTTCACATTTAGTTAATTTTAGAAGGAATGAAAAATCATTCATTATTTGTCTCAGCAAATGTCATATTAGATGACATGTCCCACAGTCCAGCTACTGACCGCCTGATGCCTACAGACAAGACAGACACTGCAATTATAAATTATATAAATAAGCGACAATATCTATGTTCACCATTAAATGGTGTTTCGGAGTTAGAGCTCCTCTTTTGTTCTAAAAATATCTTCATGCGTTCCATGAAACTCTTGAAAATAAATTACTCATGAACACAAAGGAGGAATATTTATTAGTCTCCATGGTACCAATAAGTTCTTTTGAAAAGTTTTCTTTTGAAAGCAATTGAAATTCTTCTGTGAAAGAACCTTTATCCTGCAGGTAAGTATCAGAAATATTGATATATCGGCACACTTAAGGTCTTGACACTGCATTTACTGGTGTGGACGGTTTAGGTGAGTGGATGTTTTTAATTTATTCTCAGTAGAAACTGAGCCAGAGACTGATATACCTTCATAATGTCAGATTATATATTTTAGGATTTGGGTTATTATATTTGTAGATGGTAATCTTCACATCTGTATCATTGAAGAAAGCAACAACTAACATCAGTTTTCAGTAGTAAACTCCTCATATTATGCACTTCAAAATGATTTCGTTTTTAAAATAAAACTGTTTCATTGACATTTATTAAAACAGGCTTTTGTCTTATTGCTAGTGTCCTGCTGCATTACGTTTGTTTTGCTAACCTTAATGGGCTCCTGCGCTGGCTGACTGACACGCTTGCATTGGGGATTGTGAGAGCGAGCAATGAGCATCAAAAGGTTAGGAAATCAACTCTTATTTAAAGTGTGCAATTTCTGTACATTTAGTGCTTAAATATTACTATATTAAATGTAAACTTCAAACGCATTCTGCGTAATTGCTGAAAGACTGCTTTGACTGACAAAAGTATATTAAATGAACAACATTTATGAAATTTGGCATTTTAAAATCGCTTGCATTTTTGCAGCTGTAATGGTTCATATCAGTGGTCTGTATACTGGCTCACAATCTGTGCACGTTACAGACGGCAGCAATGATAATGTTTTCTAGAGGGTTGTAGTAAAATCCTGTTTATTTCATGTTTTATAGAAGTGACAGTTTTGAACAATTAGTTTTTATGGATTAACATGTTATGACGTTGATAGCACAGACATTAGTAACTTCAAACAAGATGACATAAAACCTTTAAAATTTGACATTTTCTCTTCTTGTTATTTTGAGAATCATATTGATGGTGAATTGTCCAGCGTATGTCTTTGGTGTATGTGTGTGTATATACACTACCAGTCAAAAGTCTGAAAACACATGACTGAAATGTTTCTTATTATCCTAAAAATCTTTTCATCTAAAGCTGTTTGTTTAAATGTTTAAAATTATTATTGTAGAGGAAAATATAACTGCACCAACATATTAATTTCTATTTTTCAGAAAATTACAATTTTATTTAAAAAATGTTTTTAAAATGAATGGTTTGGACCAAATAATGAAGAACAAGCAGCCAATAAGGGCTAGTATAGAGGGAAACTCCTTCAAAACTCTTTGAAAAGTTTCTCAAGATAATTACTCATACAACTGGGTAATAAAACGTCAAGAAAACATTTTTGTAAATTCTAGGAAAAGGGTGACTACATTGAATATGCTAGAATATAACCTAGTTTAATTTATTTTCCCAAAGTTACATTGTGTTATTTCATAGTTTTTGGTAGTGTATATATATATTTATGCACACACACACAAACACACACAATGCATCAGAGCATTTATTGCACTTCAGTTGCACAATTTGAAAAATAAACAATTGTAGAAAATGTTTCTTGTGACATTTTAAGACCAGTTTACTAGTATACATACTAGTACAGACAACAGTTTATGGAAACAACATACCCTTATGAATCTTCTACTGAATGATCTACACTAGCACT
>JAZGTK010000992.1:0-47436 GCA_036877625.1 Ambastaia sidthimunki | reverse complement strand
AAGCGTACACTGCATCATAAACAGAGCTGGGTTGTACCTGTGATGTCATAAAGCGTACACTGCATCATAAACAGAGCTGGGTTGTACCTGTGATGTCATAAAGTCTATGCTGTGTCAAAGACATTTGTACTGGTGATGTCATAAAGCTTATGCTGTGTCGTACAGACATTTGTACCTGTGATGGCGTGGTGAGAGAAGGCCTCCACATAGGTCAGGTAGTTGTGGGGACAGTGTTTCTTCAGCCACTTACACACATCCTGCTGAGTCCACAGGACCACTGGTTTGCATAAGCTGGAGAGCGTCGGGCTGGTGTGGTAAACAGTGAAGGCTTCACCTGGCTGGATCTGTAAAGGAGGGAAACACCTTCTTCGTCACCTCCAACTAAAACCAGTTTAAAACAATGCAAAAATATGCATGACACATGTATGTTTTCTTAGCCGATTCATTTTGAACCTGAGTGGGTTAAAAGCAACATTTACAAGAGTGAGAACAAGGATTAAAAGAATAAAATCCAACACACAACTTCACACACACGCCCGAGTACATGTGTAATCCAAGCAGAAACATGAGTCATATCTCACACAGTGCCAATCTGCAGAAGAGAACTGAGCTAATATACACATAATATACACATATACACATAAATGTATGGCATCATAAACCCGTGTAAAACACATGACACAGACATATTAGATTATAACAGATTCATTGAAATGCTGTTCTTTTTTCTTGGCTGTGGGCAATTGTTTTATTCACTTTTGTCTGCCTTCTATTAATAAATGAATCTGTTTTTATCATTTCATCATCTTGCGCACTGTTTCTCACCTCTTGATTTTATCAGCATGATGGGCAGTGTTACATAAAGTTCAGGCTACATCTGACTTGATCAATCTGCTGAAAATGCCATTCACAACAACTGGTGGGTCGTGATTTGATGCCCAATGTAAAATCTAGATCTTGGAGCAAGGCCGGCTGTGATCCATTGATCTACAAGGCCCATCATTGTAGGGCAGTTGTGGTCTACGGGTTAGTGAGTTGGGCTTGTAATCAGTAGGTTGCAGATTCGTTTCCAGCGCCGGCAGGTAGCAACTGAAGTGCCCTTGAGCAAGGCACCTCATCCCCGATTGCTCCCCGGGAGCTGCAGTGATAGCTGCCCGCTGCTCCAGGTGTGTGTGTGTTCATGACTTGCAGTGTGTGTTCACTCCTCACTTGTGATGGGTTAAATGCAGAGGTCACATTTTGGGTATGGGTTACCATATCTGACAAAACATGTCACTTTCTTCTTTCTTTCTTTCCTTTAATCATCCCTCAAACCTTCAAACCTAACTAACTTAAAATACCACTGTATTGCCACGGTACCTTGGTCATCCAAGCTAATACCACAGCATATTTTTATAAAATGCAAGTTTGTCAACCACAAAACCCACCTTCATTAAAAACTTCAAATAAAGAAGTAAAAGAGTAATATAAAATCAACAGATGGATTATTAAACAGGGAGAAGATAGATATAAGGAGATAGGTGTGAGGTAGTAATAAAGCTTTGTCTTTATAACTTCAGGGTGAATGTGATAATTAAAACACTACTAGCAGTGCATACTTCTGTGTAAACTGTGCTCTTCTAATTATACGCTTACTTTGTTCTGACATTTCCGCAATGAGTTTAAAGATTCATCATTGCACCTTTATGTCTCTCTGAGGCTGATTATTGTAGAGGGGGAAAGCAATAAAAACTCTTAACTAGAGCATAATGCACCTGTGTGAGAAAATGAAGTACTGCTTTTGTAAATTGTGAGAGTAAGATCTCACGTCTATAAAAACACTGTAACTCACTCTACAGTTTGTTAGGTTACTGTAATCCTTTTTTATTGTGGCTACTTTACTAAAGTAAAACCTAAAAAATATTGCTCTGGGGACCTGCTAGGGTGCAACACAACTAGAAAACTGCTTCATAAAAGCACTAATTAGCGTCTTATTTCTAGGACTGTTGAACACATAAATGTAAAAAATCTAATGGCTAATTTATTCATACATTAAATCCAAAAGGAATATTTAACTCATTTGCAGTCTGTGTTGTTGAATTTAATTATCATGGAAATTTAACAAGCATCACAGCTGATGATATTGAAGTTAATAAACCACCAGGGGACTGTTTAGACATTATTATTGTATGCTTATATTTTGCTACATAAACATTAATTCTTGTTCCTTTTTCTGCATAGAAACTATTAAAGTCAACACGCATATGGAGAGGACATACTAACAATTTCAACCTAGAGGTGTGAGCTGTGGTGTCCGTCTTGATATTGCAAGTTCGAATTTTGCCGAATCAAGCACAGAACTTTAGAAGATGTTGGCTGTGTCATACATTGATCATACAATCGCTACTGTGTTTGTGCTAGACATTCAACTAACTATACGTAACTTTGCAACTACTAGTTATTACAGAATTAGTACACTGTCTGCTTAACTTTTGCTAACACTTCATTTTGATGGTCCCCTAACAGACATTCTACCAATTATATCTTTGCAAGTAGGTCAACTTATTCTACTAACCCAACACTAACCTATCAGTCCACTAATACTCTAGTGTAGAGTTAGATAAAATGTAGTTGCAAAATAATGATAGTTGGTTGACATGTAGTTGATGACTAAGTTACTTCTAGTTAGAAGAATGTAAGTGAACTATCGAATGAAGTGTAACCGAGTGTCCATTGTAGCTGAATAATGTAACGTTATGTAATGTTTTTGGAATATGAATGGAACACTTCTAATATTTCTACTTACAGTACTTTTATTTTGAATGCATTCAGCCCCCAATATATCCAGTAAAAGAGTCCATAAGGTTTAGTAAACAAAGAAAACAAGGTGTCCATTGTTAAAAGCCGCATGTCTCATGTTTACAGCGTCTGACAGTCATTATTCAGCTTCTGCAGACAGAAGCCCATTTTCACTTAAAAAACAGACAGACATTTAATTAGATAACAGACAGAAAGAGACCGACAAGAAGAGAGTGAGAGAAACACTGGTTCTGCATGACAGCAAGATCATTCTGTTTTATGCTCCGTTTGTTTTATGTTGATATAAAAAGTGAGCAAGGGAAATCCATCATAAAAAGCGATTGAAGTAGATGACTCAACATACAGAAGAATACTTGAGGGAGAGGCTGAACAACATGACTTACCATGAGAAAATGGAAACTTTAAGAATAAGGATTTAAGAATAAGGAATTGTGCCCGTTGATAGTGCCATGCAGTATATTTTCACATTAGGTATGCATTGTAAAAGATTCATTAAAGAAATTATGCAAATCAGGTGACAGTGGGATTTGCATAGTGCAGATTTGCATCTTGCAGGCATGTGTTTGAATGTATGCATGGTTATAATGCTCTTTATATTATATAATCAGCATTTGATAGAAAGTGTATTTTTTTTGTACATTAAAATGTGCATATTTTACAGAGGCGTGTTTGGAAAAGAATAATGGCTTATTTTAAACACCAGCACTCATAACACCTGCTTTAACTGGACTGCGGGAGGTTTGAAAATAATATGCATGTCTTGTGCCAAATACAATGCATGCAAAAACAGTGAAGCTGTATACCAATAATTGGTCTTGTACTGTTAAACACAAAGTAAATGAAAGAATTGAGGCGAGGTATTCAAATGACAGAACATAAGCAAGATACAGGAAGAAACATAAAATGATTTTATCTGCAGCTCTTTGCGAGTAACAGGATTAGTATTTTGGGTTGAGAAATAAGAATGAGGCAGACAGCAAACAGGATCTGGTGAACAGGTGCTCGTGGCCCCTGTTGCCACCATCAACCTCTGCTCTCTCTCCTCCAATCCTTGCTCTCTCTTTCCCAGCCATCCATCACTCTCTGTCTCTACCAGACCAGCCTCTGGGCAATAAACATACACCTCTGAACCTGTAAGACCTGATTCTGTCCAGCCTGAAACATACAGTCATTAATAATACACAGAGGATCGAACTTGTGGGGAAAGGAGCGGCCAGATCTTGGCGGCCATTTTGAATATATCTCGTTGATGCGTGATTAGAGGAACAGCCACATCTTCCTTTGCTAAAAGAAGCCAGAGGTTATCCTATAAGTTCTATAAAACTGAACATGTGTTAAAAACAGAATGCTAACATACAGCTTAGTGCTTACTGCATATTGTGCAGTATACACTGAATACCATGTTTTAAAAATAGTACGTTAAACAGTTCACGTTACATAATGATTCAAATCAAACAGTAGTATTGCATGTACTCTGCTATATAATGTGGTCCTCTGGGTATTGTATACATACAGAACAGTTGCATACTGTAAACAGTACACTATAGTATGGTAATATGTTATTCTGACCACATTCAATAAAAAAAACTATTATTCAGTCCTGTTTATGCAGATTAATGATTGTATGGCACTGGTCACCAAAATATGCATAAAAGTTAATTGGAAAATATGAGATTTGAAAGCTAAGGCAAAGGGCATTTTTAAAAACAAACTTAAATTTAGATTTCCTCACATGAAGCTATGGGGAATACAGCACACAACACTATTATTATGATGCTTTGCTTGCCTTTAATGTCATTGTATGAAAGAGCTCTTTCATACCCTGATTGGAGCAATGTGAGGGTTTGTAGATGAATATTTTTAACATGGAAGATTTGTTCAGCTTACACAAAACCAGAGTTTATGAGGTGTGGTCTGTGTATAGGAGACACAGCTGAGCACTTTCTCCATTTACTGAGCTCTGCTGGCAGTATCAGCGCATGTTCTTCATATCCTCTCCAGAGCTCTTAATCATGCTCTGAATCTTTGCCATAAATTCTTCATCAGTGAGATTTACATGTGTAGATTATTCATGCATTATCATCAGAGTCTCACTGGAATCTCACTGGAGTTTTTCCTCAAAATATCTTTGATGGTTTTAAATTTTCTATCATCCTGTTTTTCCTGTTTCATTTAGCCCTGGTTACTTTGGTAACTTTTTACAGTTGTCCTCCAACTCACCTTTATCCGATTATTTAAATCCTTCTTTCCATTGATTCTACACATTTGTTATTCTTTTCCTCATCTCTCTTTCAAATCTACCAGTTTTTCTGTCTCACTCTTTCTGTCTGCTTTTGTCTGTCTGATTCTCTTCTTTGTCCTTTATGATTCTCCAGCTGGAATCATCTCCGTGTGTCCCTGCTGTGTGACTCTGATTTCCTCCGCTGAAGCTGAATCAGAGCTGATTCAGGGATTAAACTTTAAGGGCTAGATTTTTAGGGTTAACGTCTCTTTAAAATTCCAGCCAACTGGAATTACCCGCCTGTCTCAGTTTAATTCTGTTAAATTCTTTACAATGCAATTAATGTCAATTCAGTTTTTTTCTGTTTAATGTATTTACATTTAGTTCCATTAAACTGACTTCACCTGAGTTTAATAAAATGCAATTCAATTCAAGAAAGGTCATTCCAATGTTGTTCAGTTTTGTTCAGTTCAAAGTGGTGGTTTCGTTCAAATAAATTCAGTTCAATTCTATTTCGATAAATTCAATTCTTTTCATTTAGATCCTCTGTGATATAACCAGGTAAATTAGTTCATAATCTCTGGTTACAATCTCAAAATTTCTCCATTCCATCAATCTGTTATTTCTTTATCATTTTCTCTCTCCTCCCTGTACTTATGTCATCTTTCTACACAAATGTAATCTTTTAGTTTGCAAAAAGGTACAATTCACCCTCCACCACCCCCACCACCCCCCCACCCACCGCCGGCCGACCGTCTCTCCATCCCTCTGGCTCCACTCCCACAATCCTTTGCTCAGCTCCAGGACAGCTTACATGCATAAGAACTCAATGATCCCTCTCAGCCTGGCGAGAACTGAATGATATGAGACTTCAGACACTGCGCTGCATTCGTTATGGGGCTCCAAACTGTCAACACAACATCTGTTCAGACATACACAGCCAAAAACCACCTCACGTTTCGCAATCTTTTTTTCGTGAACTGCTCGTTTTTGTTGGAATTTGTTCATTCATTGTAGATTGACTGGGACAGTGTAATGATCTGAGATTGCACTATTCTGCCTAATTAAGATGAGCTGGCAGAGTTTGCTGACTTTTGATAATCGGTGTGCTTTTCAAAATTGTTTTGTGTCATTGAAGGGGTCAGTAACCTTCACAATAATGAGGAAACTAAACAAATCTGGAGGCCAATCTCTTCTGGCTGTCAACCTCAGGTAGCCCCATCAGAGCTTTGCTTTAATGAACTAAACCCACTGCATGCTAAACAATATCTGTGTGTGCAAGCAGCCTGCTATTGTTCCCATGGACGCAACAGTGTAATAGATTAAAGACATGATTGATGGGAAAAATTAAACTCCCTCTCTCCCCTTTTTAATCAGTATACATAAATACATGCATATAAGACATCCACACATTCATCTGTGCAATCTGAAGCAACAAAGGTCATTTATTAAGTTTCAATAAGACTTCCGGCAACATGAGCTGCTATATATACAGTATATATATATATAAAGTTTTATCACTGATAAAACATTCGTGTGATTTGATTTGTAAGCAGAACTAAACTATACTATACTAAATGTGTATATAAATTGCATTTCTCTTTAGTATCTCAATTATTTCTCCAAGACAGCATGAATGAGTGTAAATGGAATTCTTCATCAGTGCAAATGGAGCAAATGAAACTTCTGCAAGATCTCCTGAGCAACATCTGAGCAACACAGTTTTCCTCTGGGCCTTTAATTCTCTCCACCCTTTGATTATCATCTGAATTACTCCTTTAAGCCAAATGTAACATATTTTTTGGCAGAATATCACATTGTTTATTTTCTCAGGCATATACCTTAGTACTGACATTAGTAAATTCACCACATAACTTAAAACCTCATTGACATAGATGGAAGGCGTGTTTATAAAAAAAAAACAATGAAAACAACAAAGACACTTTGGAATTATGGAGTAACTTCTGAAATGGGCTTTAAATATTAATGAGATCCAAAAGACACTTAAAAACAACAACAAGAACATCTTGCAGTTAATTAAATAAATGGCTTAAGATCATCTTCATACATTGTTCATTAGTCATGGTCATGGTTGTCCTAATTATTTCTATCCTTCACTATGTTGCCAACAGCAAACTGACACTTTACTCACCTTGAACTAACAAAATGTTAACTCTAATCATTCCTTCACAGGTTTCCAGCCAAATGCAACAAATGAATGTTATCTTTAACACAAGTCCCATCGGCAAAACTCATTTTCATGCCAGTTCTGGACCTGAGAGATAAGCCTCGTTGAAATAAGGCACAATGCAACATATTCCACAGGACAACATTTTGTCATACTAACCGGACTCCATCCACAACAGCCGCCGAGTGCAATCATGTGAAATGGAAGTTTAATCTCTGATGTGATCTTGTTATATTGCTATGATGGATTGAAAACCATCAAATATTTCCTATCATTGTCATAATTTAATTGGGGACTGAACGTTTGGGACAGCCAGTTTGATAGCAGGGCTGGCTGCTGGGAGACATGCTTAGCTTTTGCAATACACCACAATCTATATACAGCAATACCAGATTATGTATCACATTATGTATCAGATAGACTACATACATATCATATTTAAATACATTCATGAACAGATACTCCTCTTTCTAAAATATGATAATTGCTATAATGAAGTTAGCACTTAAAGGAATATATTTAGTCAAAAATATATTCCTAATTGAGAGTTCCTAATTGAGTGATAATTGTGTTTAAACACAGGTGCAATCACAAAGGGGACATAGGGGTATCATTTAATTATTCAAATTCTCTGTGTATCTTGTTTACATCTAATATAATTAACTTTTAAATTTGTTTTGGCTATAAAAATGTCTCCTGTCCAAGAAGCTCATTCAGCCCACCACTCACTGGCTCAACCAACAGCAGTTTGGGGCAGGACTTCCTGTTTGCTTAACTAATAGAAAGAGGACTGTGAGTGGGGGGTGGCCCATCTTATAATTACATTTCAGTATGGTGACATCAGTGGTGCAGAAATTAAACACTTCACCTTTAGCTGGAAATGCCTGAAGGAGGGAAGGATAGATCTGTAACAGAGTTAACATTTGTTAACCATTGGACAGAGACTGAATCTGAAAGACACAGTTTTTGTAATTCAAGTGGAAATAAATAACCTTTTTAAGGTTTGGCCTTTATTCTTGTTGTCATAACCTTGAATTTTGTCAGTTAGCACTGCGTGTGTGTGCATGTTTGAATACATTTCAGCGACCTTCTCCTATTTGTGCGCACACACACACACACACACAGAGACACAGACACACACACACAGACACACACACACACAGACACACCCTAAACCTTACCCTCACAGGAACCTTTCTGCATTTTTACATTTTCAGTTTCCCTCATGAGGACTGCTGGCTTGTCCCCACAATGCAGGTGTGTGTGACTTTTACAATCCTTGTGGGGACATTTGGTGCCCACAATGGTAGAAAAACAAGAACACACACACATAGAGTAACTGCAACACTACCCATCTGAGACAATTCTGAGACAGAAGACATGCATAAAAATCCATTCTATTTAAAGTGCTTCTTACAATACCAGACAGCTCCATTTACACACACACAAATCTCCTCACTGTTCTCCATCAACCAGAACAAAGATATTTAATATAAAAATAAATAATCACGCACCCCTGTCAGCCATTCTCCTAACCCTTTGTTTTAAAATGACACGTTACAAAATGATATTTCTTAAACTGCTCCATTCAAATCAATTATTCACAACATATCAGGCAGAACATAAAGAACACACTAATCAAATTACTCATTAAAAATCATGGCGTCTTGAAGAGGTGACAATATTTTATTAAGAATTACGGCTCTCAAGACTGACACACAAAAAACACAATTACTTTTTACGTACGTTGTCTTTTGTGTCTGCTAAAACAAAACCCATGTGCATTATGTGAGACTTCAGCTCAAGCTTAGTTTAATTATTTAGTAATAGTGCAGATAATAAGGAGCTATAATATCCCAACATCAGAAGCGATTTTTCTTATCGCTGCAGGTGGAACATGAGTCTGATATGACAGTTTAAGTGTATGAGAAAGAAAAGCAGCTAGCAAGGCCTAGCACAAACAGATAGCTCAGAGGAAAAGTTATCCAGTCGTAGCTAGACACAGAATATAACACAGCCAATGCTGTAAACAAACAAGTTAACATCTACAAGATCTTCTAAGTTTCGAAGGGATGACATAAATATTTGAGGGCGGTCTAAGATGGTACTAATCACATCAGAGTAAGGCTTGTTCACATACTCCAACTGCAATTTTATTTTACACAAAAACTATTTACACTTGCTAAGCGGTTTTGCTTATGGTGGGTCCGGGCCCCCTAGACCCCTTCTCAATTTAAACTCAGTTGTGAGGATGTTGATGTACCTGTATTCCCTCTGTTCCAGGCTGCTGCAGCAGTTTTACGGCCCTTCTCGTCACTCTCTGCCCGTGCCCCTCATGCCAGGTGAGATTGCCCCCGGCCCTCCGGGGCAGCTGGTAGTTCAGCTCCTCTGCTGAGACCGTGTGCTCCAGTGCAGCCCTGCAGAAACTGAAGCTGGACGCAGCTGTGAGGACACGATGAGAGATAGAGATTAAAATCAGAAAAACTGTAGCGAAGCCTTTTCTTATTTATATTCATACGAGTCTTACAGTCTGAAGTGTAGCCACACATACTTGCAAACATTTTACTTTTAAAATAGTTATAATTAGTCAAATTTTGTAAGCATGCAAAGCTAAATTCAATCTGAAGCCACAGAGAAACAGAGCCAAACTATGTGTTGAAAGGTGAGGAATGGTTTTCGGACTCAAACGTGTGGTTACAGTATTACAGTATAGCCGCAGGGCTAAATGCAGTAAATACATTTTCTGGCCCAGTCCAGAATTTCAATCCTAACACAAGTAAACATCACGTCAAAGCTGTTTCATGTGAATATGTATGACAAATCTTCCCTTTACACAATGTACTCTCATTCATTTTCAGGAAAGAAATTCTCCTTCTCATATATAGCAGTAAACTGAAGCAATCCTGATCTAATAAATCCTGGATTACTAAATATCCTCAGATACTGAAAATGACTGAAAACCTAACAAGCACTATAAAAGTCTGAGTTGTGCTTAAAGCCCTTAAATAAGAAGCTAATGTGTCATGCTCCAGGTGGCCCTTGAGGGCTGATCTTTAACCCTGGAGACAGGAGGAGTGTAAGGTGTGTCAGGTTGAAGAGCAGAGCAGAAGTTTTGCATGAAATGTAAATGAGCACATCATTATTTCAGCATCTGTGAGTGATGATGCAATAACGTCATTATCATATTCAGGTTCTTTCATGCATGCACAATACCTGCTGAAATCAAATGACTTCTACAACCCAAATGACCCTTAAGTTTAAACACTAAGTTTGAGCTTTACGCACTAACTGCGACATTGTAAAGCAATACTAGAGTCTACACTGTATACTGTCTACTATTTTAATAAGTGTTAAGATAAACAGACAATACAACATATTTTACAATATGCAAACAGTAGCCTGTGACATAGTATGTCATATAACCTTTCTACATTTTTACTTGTTCATTTATGCCTAATAATGACACTACATACATTTATTATATTATAGTATGTTATTCTCAGGTTAATGTTCTGTTTAAGTTTAGCACTTTGTTCCAAGGGTTCTGTTTCCATTTCCTCTGTTTTTTCTCTTGATTTACTGATTATTTCCATAATGGCCCCCTAACAGTTTCCATAGTTACCAATCAGTATCACCTGTGTCTAGTCTAGATTCTCTTGTTAGTCTTGGTTAATAGTTGATTGTAAGTTCTTTGATTATAAAGATCTTTGTGTCGCAGAGCATGGTGCTTGCAACATCATACTTATGGGTTTGATTCCAAGGCATTATAGTCACAAAATGTATAGCTTAGATCTACTGCAAGTCACTCTGGATAGAAGTTTTTGCTAAATGTGTTAATGTAACATCCTTGCAATGAAATTTGGTCGAAAACTGACCCACACTCAAACTCACTATGAGCCTAGACTTAACAAAACATTGCACTTTAAAAAAAGAACTATAGGCTTGCTTGTAAAGGTCATTAGTCTTTATTTCTCTTTCCTTAAACCCTCTTTTACCCCCAGCCATCTCTCTCACTCTGTGTGTGTATCTCCCTCTCCCAGTTGGCTTTCTTACATAAGCCCTTTCCCCAGCATTGCTAATGTGATTAGTGCTACAAAGAGCACTTGGCAAGTACAAAATATTTAATGAAGGGTAAAAGATGATACCAGCACATATCAGCACATGAGAGACTAGGAAATGAGAGCAGGAGTATTCGAGAGAGAGGGGTAAAGCAAGGGTGTAAATAATACAATAATAACCATATACCAACTATATAATATAATAACCAACTCTAAAAAGGACAAAGGACTAAGGTAGCCCGACATAACTTGGAATAAAAGTTTAGTTTGTCTGTTTATTAAGCTCTTTGCATAGAATCTATCACTGTCTCAAGGCACATAGAGCCAACGTCCATTGTGTTTAAACAGCGCCTCAGTCGCTGCTACCTCAGTGTTAACTGAAGTGCTGTTAAAGCAACTGTGGGAAAATGGAATCTCTGGAAGAACTGGCTAGAACATGCTGACAGCTCAAATAAAACTGTTTCCAACAATCAAAACAATCCCAAAGGACAGGTCGACTTTATAGTGTAATGATGGAGTCAAGGAAAAGAGGTATCAAGAAGCGTGTGAGAGAGGGGCAGTTTGTCAAAGTCCAGTGATGCGTTTCCTGTTTCTGCTTTCTCACTGATCTCATTCTTGAGCAGAACAAAACACTGGAAATGAAGTCACAGGCTTATTACTGTCAATTACATCTGTGGGCGGACAGCAGGGAAAACTCTGCAACTGAGCTAAACAAGAATCACTTCTCATCACTCAAAGAAAAGGGGGGGGTTAAAAAAAATATTTTATTGTATAGTTTTGTATAGTTTCCATCGGTCATCCACACAGGGGAGTGACCTTACTGTCTACTGTCTAAGGCAGCATCCTAACTAAAATGGCACCTCATTGGCAGCAACCGTGTGTCTTTTGGTATTGAATTTAATAAAAATCCTAACCCTAGTTACAACTGACATATTTCTTAACCTGTATACCAGCTTTTGTTTTTAATTTAACTATCTAGGTTTTGAAATTATCTTTACTCTGTGTCTAGTCCGTTTCCCTAATTTCAATTTAAAAATACTAATTATATATCCTACGCTACAGTATATATACTATAGATTTGCATTTGCTTTTATATTCATACAATAAAAAGATCACATTAATAATTATTGAAAATCTTTGTCTTAAATTAATCATCAGATGAAGCTCTCTCTGAACTTTCATTGATTTGATTGCAGTCCTTTGTCTTTAAGACTATAATAAGCGTCATTTATAAGTATAGTGTAGATAATGGCACACTGGGTGAGACAGTCGGGTGTAATACTGTGAAGCTGGATGATTTCTGACCCTCTCTCACACCTCAGACTTCTCATTGGGCTTCAGTAAGTGGCCTTGGCCACAACTGAACTTCTATTAGTTCTCAAGTCCTTCAGCGTGAAGACAAAGGACAGTTTCCACAACATCCGCAAGACTGGGGGAGGCGGGGTGAGAAAGGAAGACAAGAGAGGTCAAATCAATGATGTTCCTTCCCTGAATATTTCATTAAATATTCTGGTAGGGAGATTTACAAAGCTCTTTGAGTGCTGATGCAAGGCACTAAACCGCTTAGATACATGTAACAGAAGACAAAGAAGAGAGAAAGAGGAAGAGAGAGTGAGAGGGAAAAAGAGATTGGGGCCAATTGTAAATGTTTTCAACCCTGACAGAGTCACTCTCCTGTCTGATGTGATTGATGGAAATGCTTAGATCTTCTCATGCCTCCTTGAAAAAATTAATCATGAAAGTTTTCAAACTTTGTTTGACATTTCACTGCTTTTTTTAGAAGTCATTAGTAAGCAATTATCCTGCGGTTTTGTGCTGTTTTAGGGGAAGGTCATTTTAAGTTAAAGCCTACAGTAGATTACCAAAGCACTTTTGGACAAAAACTAAATTCTTTGCACAGAAAAAAATATACCCTTCACCACTGAAAAACATACTGAACAACCCCAGGAGTCCTTCACCTAAACAGCATCTAAATATCTACCAACCATCTAAAAACCATTGCACTTCAAATTACATTGCCATTTGACTCTTCAAATACGGTACATCCTAAAACGATTAACAGCCCTACAACATAAAACTTATTTATTATTAACTTTTAAATAATAGTAAAGTCAATAAAACTATAAAGTGTTAATGCTGAAAATATCTAAAGAGGAAAGAATGTTTAACAAAATCAAAACCTCTTTATATATCCTAAGGCTACTTGTTTAACAAAGAATGTTGAAATAGTTTGAACGTATGCTGGGCACTTATTGCTTAATTGTTTTGTAATGTTTGGAAGACAATTTTATCTAAAGCAACTTAAAATACACTCAAGTTGACAGCCCATGTGCATGCTGGAAATCAAACCCATGACCTTAGCACTGCTATTGCAGTGCTCTACCAACTGAGCTACAGGAACACTTTCAGTGTCTGGTTCAAATCCATCAACAAAAACATACATATGCACAACTTATACTTGCCTACAAACCCACTTTCAATAAACCTTTCCATCAGTGGCGGCCGGTCAATAGGGGGCGCTGGTGCACCGCCCCCCCCCACCCCCCCACCCCCGAAGTTAGCCTCCTTTTAACATGTAAACAATAAGTTAAATATATATCGCAAATATTAACGAAATACAATCTTTTAATCATAGTATTTTACAGTTACTCATATTATCATTTATTTAAAAATAAAAAAAATCTAAACTATATTTCTTTCATACGTGTTTGCGGGGCGCCGGACTAATGAGTGTCTATGTATGTACACAAACTTTTGAAAAGCATGTGATTTGAGGCTAAGCTCTAATTGGCTTATTTTAAATTGTCCAAACCCTCCCCTTTTGTTGTTAGAGCAAATCAATATTGTTTTTATATGTTTGGCCTCATGTGATTGGACTGCGCGTCAGTTGACTGACAGGTACTGATGAATGTGGAACAAGCGCAATCTCGAGATGAAAGAAAATTCGTTTTAATCTTTACAAAGATACCCATTCGCGAGGCGTTCGGATGAAGGAAAAAAAGGGTCAAGGATTTTGGACCAGATCGACCGTACTTGCAAATTCAGCAGCAGTCAAGTGATCGCGGTCGTGCCTACACTCGGGGCTTAACAGTTTTATTTATTTATTTTTTTTAACAGTTTTATTTATTTACTCAGTTGTTTGCGCCCCCCAAATTTTTTTTGCACCAGCCGCCACTGCTTTCTATTAAAACCTTTATGAGACTAGGAGAAGCAAAAAAGTGTTTATACTGTTGACTGGTAGTAAAAAAATACATGATATTAAAAATGTGTTCAACATTACAAAACAAATGAGAAAAGAAACAAAAAGAAAGATGTTGATATCCATGTTTTTTAGATATGGTATTAGGTACCATGCTATTATCTTCTAATACCACCTCTTTACTTTTACAGAGAGTTCAGCAGTGGTGCACACACATAAATTCAAGATTCTTTGTATAATCCTAAAATGACCTTATCTTCAACTGTTGCTCTTTTTATTATTCATATTTCAACATAAACTGATATATAAATATAGCCACCGCAATCCCCAGACACTGTTTTCAATGTAAAAGACCTGTGTCTTATCTCAAAACATGCCTCCTAGCTGGTGGGTGTCCAATCTGTGGCTGTGGAGTATTTACTAAGGGAACGTCCCTGGGCACTATTTTGAATCAGAAATGAAGCATGAAATTATTCCATCTTGACCCAGCTTCTAGCGAGCAGTTCAATCATGTCTGAGAAAAATACCGTAAAAATATAAAGTTGTTTTCAAAGAATATGTTGTCGGGCTCCATTAATACAAACTAGCTTTGGTACTAGCTGGTGGGGTGAATAGTCCAATTTCTTATTTTTTCGTTTCAAGACCTCCCAAAGAAACAGTTATTGCTGCCCCACAAAGGCAAGCAGGGACATATTCAGGTGAGACATGAGCACAGCTTATCTGTGTTTGTGAAATACTGTGCCAAATATAGTTTCTACACCAAGTTAAACTGTAAATGGCGATTCTCCAGTAAACCTCCTGTTTGGTCCCAGGCTTATGACTGGATGTAACCTCTGCCTAGGACAAAATATTATCTTAATGTAAAGAAGATTGGAAGTTTTTAATATTCTAAACTGAAAAATAGCAAAGCAACTAGTTTCTAACTAGGGTCATCCAAACTTAAATACTGTCCAGTACCTTGTAAACGTGACCTTGTTTTAGGTGGACCAATAAAACAAACATTTTCCACAATTTGTGTAAAGGCAACCAGTCAGACTGATGATTGAACTAATGATCAAACTGATCATTTTTGGTAACTCCTGCATGCAATATACATCGGATGGTCAGTGAGTGGAAAGTGAGCAATCTGTGGGTGTTTCATCTGCAGCTACCACCTCTAAAATCCATTAGAAAAGAATGTTCATTAATATTTAGCTTAAAATTTCAGACACAAATGACAGCAGAACTTTCTAAATGTTTCCAAAAAACACACGCAAACACATACTTTAGGGCTGGTCAGTATGTTATGTCATTGGCTGCTAAAAAGACCACAGGTGCCCGTTTAGATCTATGAATCTCTCCAGTGCAAACAGGCAGCCTGGGGGTGTTCAGATCCCTCTGACAGAGAAAGGAGAGATTGACAGAGGAGAGGAATGAGAATAACAAATGTCCTGCTGAAGAGTCAGAGACACGACTCTCTATCAACAGAGAAACATCTATTCCATTTTCCTTAAACAGTGAAAACAAACAACAAAGGTTTTTACATTGATTTACTGACCAAAAACAAAGTGGAAGCAGATTATATACATTATCATGGTTCTAAATGGCTATTATTTTTACTTACATGTTACTAAGCAACATAAAGAATGCCATGGTTTTACCATGGTAAATATAAAAAAGTGGTATTATCATGGTCGAAAAACATGATATTATCATCATGATACTTTTTGTTCATTTCTATAATGGCTTTACTCCTCTGGTCTCATTACCGGTCAACCTCTGAAATGTACTGTACCACTGCTAATATTTCTCTTTACTGTAACTTGCTTCAGATAAAAGCATTTGCTTAAGTGAATGAATATAATGTCAATGTGAAGCTCTGTGATCACTCACCGCGCGTGGAGGTCAGAGTAATGAACTCTGAGTGGCAAATCAGGTCTGTGATGCCCTAATGTAATACATACTGTATGAATTATTCATGCACATTTACTGCTTTTATGACACATCATCTGAAAGCTACATTTACATGTCATACATACAACAAACCTATTAGAGAGCTAATGCGCTTTCCTTAGGTTGAGCTTAAGTCTACATGTCTCAACCCAAATGGCTCATTTACATTTACATTTTTTAATGAATAGTTGCACAAAAATAGATTCATCTACATATTGGATTACTCTAATATTTTTATTAATTCCCAATTCAAAATACTTTTGTTTTTAGCAGTATCTGCTTTGGCCAAATCAACCACATCCAATCATGTTCAGTCCTTGTTTAAATGATGGTTTTGGATTTCACAATTAAATGCATTTTACAATGCATATGTTGCTAAATTACTCTATAAAATTAGGATTTGTTCAACTTCTTTGATGTAATTATTTTTTCGTAATCTGTGCATATTCAGTATGACAGAAGCGTGAACTAGGTTTGACTTGGTGAAAAGGAACACTAATGATAGTAACTTTAAACACTATAATATAAAACAAAACAGCATAGGAAACACTAACCTGTACTCTAAACCCAACTACAGACACTATTATTAACAACAGCAGCTATTTAAAGCATGGTAAACCTTGCTTAGCCCCACTTCATTAAATATTCAGGAGTGAGAGCCTATGGCCACGCCTCCTAAACACAATGTACATACGTACAACCAAAACCTCATTAAATAATTTGAAAATGACAGTTAAATTTATTTAGGCCAAGTCATTTATTTTAGTAAGGTTGTCTGATTTCACAAAAAATCATTTGGAAGGACAGAAACAATTGATCCAAGACTTGAATACTAAAATAAAAATTGTCAAATTCCATTTTGGAGCACAACATGCATAAATTAAATATCCAAATAAGTATATAAACTTATAATAAGATTAGTTGCCAAAGCAAAAACAAATGAACATCTGCTAGCTAGAATGACCTTCCAGTAACTCTTTTCTAGTTTTATTTATATATTCAGTACTTTCTGATTAATCAGCATATTTAAATACAAACCCTTTTATATTCACTTTAATATCCAGCTGTCCTTTCATTTACTCATTATACTGACATATTACATAATGTCCTGACCTAGGTTTTACAATGTGATTATGTCTCCAGGAGCTAAAAGAACTGAACAATAAAACTTAATTGTTTCTTCTAGGCAGAAATGAGTTTGAATGAAGAATAAATTGAGCTTTTGACTTAGAGGCCAGTAATCGCACATTTGTCTGCAAATCACTACTTTGTAAATGCACAAATACCATTGTGTGTAACAAACATTGGGCCAAATCAGTCTTCAATATTAACAAAAGATATGGGAATCAGCTTTCTTGTTTTTTTAAAATTGCCTGTTTATTTTGCTTTTCTAACTATGGTTAGTAGTGTTTTATTCTGTGTTGTTAGTATTGTTTTTAGCCTGTTATCTTCAATCTAATCACATCAGATCCAGTAGCTGAGAAGCACTGCTCTGGAGTTTTCTTACATAAACTAACAATATAACAGACTGTGTTCAAATTTACCAAAGTCTGCAGACTTCCATCAAATCCATCAAGACCAAAAAAGAAAGAAGACCAAAAGAAAGACTTTCCTCCAGGACAAACTTCAAAGCAACAATATTCATTTCAGCATTATAAATCTCACCCAAAATCTTGAAAATGAAACATATAATGCTACATTTAAAAAAAATCCATATATTGGAAGCACAATAATTAAAAATACAGACACTTTAAATGACAGCCTTGCATCTAGGAACAGGGCCTCATTGAACTATCATTACCCTGTGCCTCCTCATGGGCTTTATCCGTTAGCTGCAACCAGCCTCCTCTCACCCAAAATCAACCGCTGGAGTCAACCAGGCCTGCCCGGGCACCAGTGGGGCCAGAAGAGACACAGAGATCCACTGTCCAGAGCACAGAGCTTATTACTCTGCATATCAAGACTGTTAAATACAGGTTTCTAGTGAACAAATGTCTTCCCGCATATAAACAGAAACATAAAAGCCAGATCAGACACTAACAGATCAATGGAGCAAACCTCTGTTGTTAAATGTGCTCAGCTGGCCCAATTCAATACTGTATTGACTGTTTTGGGTGAAATGTGTGATGGTCTATTTGTGTGGAGTCTGTGTCCTCAAAAGACTTTATAAACATCAACTAAAAAAGAATAAGCCAGAATAAACCATAAACGTGGGAAGGAAGGAAGGAAGGAAGGAAAGAAAGAAAGAAAGAAAGAAAGAAAGAAAGAAAGAAAGAAAGAAAGAAAGAAAGAAAGAAAGAAAGAAAGAAAGAAAGAAAGAAAGAAAGAAAGAAAGAAAGAAAGAAAGAAAGAAAGAAAGAAAGAAAGAACAAAAAGTAGAGCAAAAACAAGAACAAAAAGAAAGAATAACAAAAAATAACAAAAGGACAAAAAAAAATCCAGACAGACTTTGTTTAATGTAATGAAGAGTTAAGCATGAACAAACACACACACTGATAGAAACTGTGGGGCCTCCCAGTGTGTCCCCAGCTGAAGTCACAGCTGTGTATGTAAGTGTTTACTTAACTGCAATCTGCTTGCTGATCAAACGTCTAGGTGCAAACACATCGCCTCAGCTGAGATACTCACAGGAGCTCCTGCTACACAAATCACTGTCAGATTAACTCTGACGGTGAACACACACACACACTTTGCTGTGCAAAATAAAGCCTTTTCTGAACAGTGGGAGAAACGTTCCATATTTTATCTTCTTCAGTGTGTAAGAATACACTCATTCTGTCTTTAATTATTGATGTAACATGAGGTCAGTCTCGGGTTCTGCAGCATTTTTTCCACTATGTTAAGCTTTGATTAGTTCCCACGACCCAAATTAACATGGTTAATCTTACCAAAATCCATTTCACACAAGCCCTCAAGACATCACATCTAAAGCTCTGTCTCATTTATTTCTCCCTCTCCATCTCTCTCTAAAAAAAAAACCTTCTGACTGATTTTTAGCATTTTGCTATGCAATTGCTAGGACGATCTGGCTGGTTGTTGGGGAGATGCTTGGGTGATGCTAGTGCATTCTGGTTGGTTACTTCCTGGCCCAATTCAAAACAGACACATTATTGGATACTGTGTCTGTTTCCACTACCGGTATACCAACATATACCACCTTATAATACAGTAATGTTAAACTTTTACTGTAAAATACAGTAAAGGGTTTGTTAAAATTCCTAAAACTGAGTATGAGTAAGTGAACTGAGCAAGCACACTTATTTCTCACTACACAGGTATTCAGAGCTCATTCAGAGTGTCACTCACACACACAGCCTTTCAGAGGTGAGTGGAAAGGTTATGTGTTCATAAAGTAAGAACTAATTCTAGTCCTCCCAGGACCCAAAGGTAATTTCTCTGTCTCTCTCTCTCTCTCTAATTGTTGCTTTGTGTTCTGCAATCCCTCTATTCTCTTTTCTTAATAGCTTTGTTATCAGACTCTCCCTGACAGCTATGTCTATTACCTCTCTGTATTGTTGGCTGTCTGGGCAGAGGCTCCAGGAAGCCGTCAGTCTGACTGTTTAGAAACAGCACAGAGAACAGAATTAAAAGATTGGTTCAATACCAGACTTACATATATATGACACCAGCTCTGGTACCTCGTTGAGTCTGTACACAAAGTAATGCCTTATTCACATCTACAGTCCTGCATTTCAAGGAGATGAGGGGAGCCAAGCGTGCTGGCAAGCTTCCAAATTAGCTAGCAAGCTCTAAACACGCTAACTAACGTTAACGTTGCTGTTTGTTTCGCATCATTCTGCCTAAACAGCCAAGGTGTGCAGCACGAGCTCCTTCGTCAGGTACTGAAAATTGCAACTGATGCTATTATAGATTTTTGGTAACATTATATAATGGTTCAAAATTAATTTTCTACTTCTGCCAATGGCAAGTGAGTTTAATGGCCCAATACATTTTTAGCGGATATTTTTATTTTTATTAAAAATCAATAAAACCTTATTAAATGAAAGCCAAAAGCCAGAGTATAGCTATGTCTGTAGTATCTTAGCCAACAATTTAAGGTTGTAAGAACATTTCCCTAACATTTCCATTAAGTAACAAAAACATTACAAATTTTAATGTTCTACGAATGTTAAAAACGTCCAGTTTTAGATGTTATTGCTTAGTCATAAGAATGTTATTCAAAGATTTGTTTAATCTGTAAAAAATTTAAAATGTTCCTCTAACAACTTAAGAATACTGTTGTTGATATACAAAATATATAACTTTTAAAAATTCTACAGTTTCTGCAAGAACTATTTTGAGAACTTGGAGAGATTTTCACCCATAAGTGATATACACATGAGCTGGTGAGCCACTTTTCTGTGCTAACAATGTCTTCATTTTATAATTGTGTATATAATGTCAAATCATATCCTATGATCCTCCGCTTATCAAAAGACAAATGAGCTCTGTATTAATGTTTCCTGCTTGATTGGACCTTTTCCCCTCTAATACAAACGGACTCCACGCTCACATAGCCTCAATGTTACCATGACCCAATTAATGTCTTCTAGAGTCTGTTTTATATATAATATATATGTGATGAGTGTGACGGGGCCTTGAGGGCAGGACTACAAAGCCCTGGCTGTCACTACAAAATCCCCTCAGGTGTATGAATGTGCTGGCAAAATTGTTTGCTTGACCTGTGTATAGCCCTGCTTTGAAAAAGAAAAAATTAAGATGTTTCAAGAAAACGATTTTTATTTATTTGAATCTATTTCTTTATCATTTTTTGCTGAAGTTCAAGCCTGCAGTAACATGTACCCTGAGATCTCAGCAGCTTCACTCCCTCCTAACATGAGCTACACTGGCTTTGATTATTTGAGGCTATACCAGCTGAGACAGAGAAGCTGTGAGACAATCTCAGTGGAGGTCTCCTCAGACGCTATCTGAAGAACATCTCAGAGGAAGAAGCTGATGCTGTCGCTTAGACTCCAGTGAAGAGAACCTAGAGTAAAATAATTTTCTCTTTGGAGATCCTGGATATGGAGTTTAATTGTGTAAATGTAGGTCTTCAGAAGTGGAAATGCAAACTTATTGATGATTTCTCATTATTTATTTGAATTATGAATGGACCTAACTGATAGGTTAACCCAAGATTTCTGTTTCTGTGTTTTTTTTATTAGTAGTGCTAGTACTAGCCGTATTAGAAATTACAGCAGCAGCACTAATACTAGCTTTTAGAAACGATAGCATTTAAGTGCATTTTAAATGTATAGATTTTTTGCATATAATTCATGCTGTTCCCAAGTAGGGTTGCCAACAATCCCGTATTAACCAGAATGTTTTGTTTTTTAGGCTTAGTTTTATTTTCCTATATGGCAAACTATGTGTAAATGAAATTTACAATGTGTATCCCTGCCATTGCCATGACAATTACCACATCTTTTAGGACATTATTCAAAATGTAACACTGTCAAAATAATCCATTTGCACTGAATCTGTAAAGTGTAAATTGAAAGGTATAAACCTACAGCACATAGGACAACCCTATTCCCACTCTTTCTGGAACATTTTCTGTAGAAATTTTCCAATTCTCAAGATAATTATCCATTAAATCATCTATTTCATTATATATAGGCTGATTTATTGACAAACATCTCACAATGTTAAGATGTTACTATAGCTCAGTTGGTAGAGCACTGTGCTAGCAACGCAAAGGTTGTGGGTTCAAATCCCAGGGAACACGTGGAGTGTTGTCGCTTTTAAGCATTGGCCAAATGTAAATGTCAAACTATTGGCAGAACTCCCAGAATGCCCTGCTTTATGTGTATTTCACTCACATCATGTCTAATGTGTGCCACAGATGTTCTCCACACTCAACGCTGATGAGAGATGAGCGTGATGTATGACAGACTGATTTTGACTGACGCACAGAAATTCAAGATGCAATGGTTCACGATGTTCAATCATTAAGAGTTTGCTAACTTGAAAGGAACATTGGCCGATCTGTCTTTCAGGCGTTTAATATTTAACAGTCTTTATTTTTGGTCTGGTATTATGTAATTCAATGTAGCGTCAAGCTGGCCAAAGGAAAGTCCTGAGGGTGACTTTGAAGATTTACTGAAAAGAGGACTGTTTGCAGCACATACGCACACACACATATGCCCATACACACATCAAATCCTTTCTCATCTGAGATAAGGTCTAGGCTCTTTCAGAGTGGATTATAAGAAGTGACATGTTAAAAGGTCAGTTACACATTAGTAGAGAACTGTGTGGCAGAATTCGAGTCGGAAAGATAATGCTTGACCTGCAGGACATACAACTGATGGCTGGTGATTATGGAATTTTTTCCTTAATTTTTTAAGGAAAAAACTAAATGAGATTGGTATTAAAAACAGCTATACTGCCCATCACACAACCTGACATCTTAAAAATCGGTTTCCTGGGAATTAAACCAATGACCTTGGTATTGTTAGCACAGTGCTCTACCAACTGAGCTACAGTCACAAAGGATCCTTTAGATGCTTACAGGGTTTGAACTTTAAGATACCAACATACACCAACTTCAACAGCAAGACTGAACCACCTTCTGTGGTACAGCAATAAAACTGATTTTTCACAATCAAATTTGGTCCACCTTGTAGCTTATTTTTGGCCAAGAACTTATCATTCAGACAGGAAGAGGTCACCTGGCATTTAAAAGGGACCAATCAGGTCTTTTAATTTTACACTGTATTAAAAAACAGGTACAGTAAATGTGGAAAAGCAGAACAGATAGTGTGCATAAAAACATCTTATTTACTTTCTACTAACTCTCTCAAATTAAACTCTGAACATGAAAATGGCTCATTGCAGGTGTTTTAAGAACTTTTTATCATCTGGTCTGATTCTGTGGACCATTTTATAAATTGCAAAGCAGCCAGCCAGTCAGATTATAACTGACCATTTCGGCCAACTCATGTCATTTCTGTGTGCGACATGAATCAGACATATGAACGGTCAGCCCATGAACAATCTGTGTGCGGGCCAACTGAGACTGAACCTGGGATTTACAGAACTGCACATAAAATCTACAGCCCACTATAAACTGAGGAAGCATCTATACAGCAGTCAAGCACTCTGTATGGGTATGTGTGTATATACATTTATACATTTACACACACACACACACACACACACACATTCATTATATATTTCATATATTTCAGAGCACAGCAATGTGCTGCATACTGTTTTGCTCTTAACTAAGAAATGCATTATACTTATCCAAGGTCATGGGTTCAATTCCCAGGGAAAACACAAACATATTAAATGTTTAACTTTAATGTACTATAAGTCACCTTGAATAAAAGCATCTGCCAAACACGTAAATGTCAAGCGTATTACCATCAACGTTCCAACACAACGCTTATTTGTAAGGATAGCGGTGAATCAGGGCCGTCTCCTGCCCTTCCAGCCAGCAGAAGCCTCATCTGCGCCCGAGTGCTAGACCTGACCGTGTCAGAGCAAGTCAGAAACAGGAAGTTGATGAGAGAGAAAGGGACAGAGATATGGCTCAGGGGTGATATTCTGAGGCACAGGATGAGAGTGTGGTGGGCTGTTCATCACCCTCAGAAACAGGGATGAGAATAGAAGCAGGACTCAGACCGCAGAGCCCCTCTCTCACACTCTCGGGTTTCTAATGCATCCATTAGCTTGAGTAGAGCTGGGTGAGAGTGATAATGCAGATGTGAGAAATCACAGCATAATTGCTTTTTTGCCACCAGAACATATGCAACCTCCCTGCCCAGTGCCTCAAGCATGGTGAGGGGCCATTGGCCAATCAGAATCCTCCATTACACATTAGAAAAGGCGAACAGTTTAGATGCACAAGAATTCAGGGCTGGATTAAAAATAATGACTAAATAATATTTTGCATAGTGTATATATGCAGTGAATCATGCATATCTATTAATGGATTGTTCCGGATGCAGCTGTGTGCGTCATCTGTCTAAAACAGTAGTTCCACCATTACAAGTCTCCCATATACATATACACACACACACAACAAACATTATGTAGCAGAATTATCTATGAACTATATTTTAGCATCTTTAAAGTAGCCACCCTTTCTCAACAATGTACTCATTCCATTTTATCACCCAGTTTCTCACAGACCTTAAGATCAAAAAGTGAAACATTTCACTCAAGTGATGATCTCTTAACCAGTATTGTAAATTGCTGTAAACATGATTTTCGTTGTTTAAACAAAGTAAGGGAAAAACCCAGAATTATTTCTATTGCAACTGAAAGCATGACACAGCTGCTATTGATAGAGCTCATGTTGTATTAAACCAGCTAATACATTTCAGCAACGTTTGTAGCAACTATAGCAACAGAAACAAACTAGCGTACATAAGACCATTCATTTCCATTAAATTAAAAATGTCTGTATTTAATGGTATATAACTAGCAGCACCTGTTATTGTCTTCATTCATTTTCCATTCCTCTCCGTTTTTTCCACCATCATTCCACTTATCTTCTATCTTTCCTGACCTTGCATTTGTCTCCCTTGCAGAGCACTAATTAACACAGAGATATTGGACACAGGCCCATGCGCTTACTAATACAACTAAATAAGAAGTGCTGACAGACCTCCTTTAAAAACAATTCAGGAGTGACCACAGTGCTGGAGAAATTAGGTAATACTGGGCAGTGGGGTGTGATGAAGATGAGAACAGTTGAGATGTTGGGGGTATGAAGCTTCCCACTCAGTAAGAGCAATTATCCACAGCTCAAGAGAACCCACACGGGTCGACCTGGGCCATCAACTCTCCCAACAAAAGAAATGGACCTCTCCTCTCATTCCTTTATCTGTCTACTCTTTCACTGCCTCTTTCTGTACCTCTGTCAGTTTTCACAAAGATGCTTGTTGGTTTAAGGCGAATTGATCCATCCTGGCTTTCAACACTTGATCAATCTGTTTGAAGTCCATAGGGACGGAAGAGGGAATGTTTATTGGACGATTCCCCTCCCTACTGCTTTTCTTTCCTCTACCCCCGAATCCCACAATTATTCATAGAGAATCTTAGAAGAGCAGCGCTGATCCAGAATAAGGAGGCGTATGGATGAAGTGTGATATAGGATCTATACGATCTTATTGATCAGGCATGAAGGCAAAGCTAATTGGAGATCAGCAATCTGGTTTCATCCATATCACTTTCTAAACAGACCAAACAGATTGAGGTTTCAGCACAATTTATTAGTATTCATTAGTGGTGTTTGCTAAGGTTTCTGTGTAGAGTTAGGGATTTGAACAAACCACTAACCCTATTAAACCTAAAAGTATTAATTAATCCTTGTCTCGCAATGTTTGTTCTGCAAATGATACCTCAAGGATTGTGGCTTGTTAAAGAGATGCTATTAGTTTTGCTATTAAAAAAATCTGCTTAGTAGACCATAAAACAGGTTATAAAAAGAAATAACTGAAAAAGACTTGATAAAAGAAGAACTGGATCAGAATATCTTCGTAATTTTTAGGCTTTCAGACTTGGTCAACCTAACAACCTAACAACCATCCACATCACTCTGATAGCCACCTACCAACAGCCTAACAAGTGTCTAGAACATCTATCTAGAATATATGTCTAGCATCTGGCATAGCAAGTACAAAAAAAAAACCCCACAAAAACTGTATAACAACACCCTAGCAACCCACACCCTTACACAGGCAAGCAGCGCTCATATTTTCTTCAAAATATTGTATTTTGGGAGGGAATCCTAGTGCACAGGAATGCTAACAGAATTTCTTTTATAACTGAAAGCAATCCTAAAGAAATCCAATAGTAACAAAATTAGTATTGACTCTTTTCAGGTTCTTAAAGCATTTCTATTTAATTACAGAATGAATGAGGATTAATTCCAAATTATAATAATTTTATTAACAATTATGTACACATACTTCAATAATTGTGTGGATATGAATCACACTAATTGTAATTGTCTAACCAGATCAAACTTATTACCATAGATACAATAATATCTACCCTTAACAACTGTATCAACAAACATAAACATTATTTAAAGCATGCTAATCATGTTTTTGTACAAACATAGAAATGGGCTCATAATAATAGTCACACTAGAATCTCAGATTTTTTTAATCACACAAATGAAACTGACACAGTTCATCACCCGCCATTGAAACTATAGGTCTCTCTATGACTCTCTCTTTCTCTCTCTCTGTGTCTCTCTTATGTTAGCTATGTATTCTGCGTGAATTGTGAGGACACCATAAGAGGATATCAGGACCAACAATAGGCCAACAGACTGAGAATTAAATGAGAACAAAGCCTCCAAAACACACACATATTTTCAGTGGTACAACAACACAATGCAAACAATCACAAACACACCCTCAAATGAATCAAACTGGCCACATTTCACAAAAACAGACAATCACAAAATCCATTTTGGATTTTATCAAAATCTAAAAGTCTTTTTTGTCAAAAGTCCTTTGTGTGCTTGAAAGATGCAGTAGAAAAGGACAGAGGGATAAATAGATGGGCAGACGGTTAAAGATGGATGCACACATACACACAGACACCATTTGAGCAAGGATCACATTTCAAAAGGCAACTTTTGAGCAGGACACCAAAGAGCTGCTAAGAGCCCATCCTTAACAAACATGCGAGAGTAAGCCAATAAAGCCCATGTTTGTGTGGCTAAAGAAAACAATAGTTTCCTTTCTTCTACACTCACTCTCTCATGTGAAAACCAGTTCACAGGGGGGTGTAACTGTGATCATGGTGATGGATGGGGTGAGATTCATTTGATATGACCAAGTGACTATATAAGTGTTTATAGAAGCATGTATGTATATGTCCACTACAACTTGTACACTAAATAAAAACTTTCAAACAATCCACTGGAGTTTTTAAATTATTATTATTTTATTCAGTGTAATAAAAACAAATGCAATTTTGTTTTCTATTTCTATTTTAAGTCATAAAATTATCTTAAATGTAAAAGTGAGCGCTCTAAAACATTCATTAAAATACACTTGTCTGCATCCAAATGTTTCGTACTAGACAGTGTCTATGAAGGAAAACATAACCCAGACACTAACAATACTTCTATTATATTCAATACTTCAATACATTTAGGCTCAACAGCGGTTGCTGAACATAATGGTTAAGCATTCTGTGGTCCCACAATCACCATACTCAAATCTACACACATATATTTGACCTCTAAAACACTGTGAGTATAAATGAAATAAACACCCATTAGGACAGAAAACCTTGTGTTTGTAGGGTTTAAGTGTTTGGAACAGATCTAGGGCCATTGTTGCTGTATTCTGATAGTAAAAAAAATGTTTTATCTGATTCAATACAGATTAATACTGATCTTTATAGTATGCACAACAAAACAAAAAATATGTGTTTTGTTGTGAAAACAAGCAACTAATGGGTGTACCAGAATGTACAGTTCTTACAATAGACCGGTTTCATGAGACTTGTGTGATATAACTGCTTTCTAACCTTGTCTAAGCAAAGTTATATCCAATATTTTTAGTTCTATCATAAGCATATAAAGTTGGTAAACCACTTTCATGTAATATATGCAAAGATACCAGAAAATGACTGTTTATACAGCTGTAACTCCACCCACAAGAATTATGCATAATCACAAGTTTATCCACCTAGAACAGCAGTCCACTGCTCAAAGGAGAATTAAGACAGCTTGATACAGCTCACAACACATTTTTGTAAGGATGAATCAATATAAGCATCTTTTTTGTGCTCAGTTTACAAACTGATGGATGAGTCAAAATGATATTCTGTGGCACAGGATTCTGATAGGGCTTAAGTTGTATCAAACCCGGAACATTTCTTTAATGTTGACCAGTGCAAGGAAGATAAAAGTATGTAATGCTTGGCCTACATTTGTTTTGTTTGTTTTTTAGGTGAGCAGGAAAATACAACAGGAGATTTATTTAATTATAAAGTAATATAACACATCTGTTAAATGACAGAGACAGCAGAAATGAATGAATTTCATTCTTTGTGCTGTCAAACAACAGCGAGAGTGAAAGCAAATGTCTACCAGTCAGAGAAAAACAGCCGATGGCTTTGACAGTCTGGTCAAGCGTGGAATCACTTTTGCTGAAAACAGACAAAACACATATTGCGCAAAAACACGCACTCCCTTCAACCACTGCATGTCTGTTTTGTCAAAAAGGTGCATGTGCGAATTTGCAGTCTGAGAGTGCACATGTATGCATGTGCGTCTGGGATTTTTACATCTCTGTAATGCGTCTGTATGCATGGATGAATGTGAGACGCGCATGTGTTCGTGCACTTAATGCATTGGTGGTCCCTACTCTCCCTGCTGCATGCTGGGATTGGCTCAGTGCTGGAGGGAGTGTGAAACAGGGCGAGTGGGGGGTTAACCCAACATCTGTGCCTCTTCAGAACTGATGGAGCTTCATATGAGCTTTACCACAAACATGCTTTAACACAAACATACCTCATATTCATTAAATGTGATTTGGAAGCCATTGCTTTGTGTGCTTTTTTAATCTAAACCTCTGTATTGATGCGTGTACAAAATGAAACCTCACAAAGCAATAACTATTATAGTAAGAAAACTGTGCAGCAATATCTGTACAACAAAAGATAATAAAGTAAACAGGCAACTGTTTTTTATCTAAGTGCATTTCAACTGGCGAATCAATTGCCTCATAGGTAAATATGAGCTCCCTCTAAATAAACAACTACATGCAAATTGATTACGTTGCAGGACTGAATTATTGTACACTCACACACCAGTTTTCCTCTATGGACAGCTTAGCAAAATGTGCTGAAACGTAGATAATACAGCACCCCAGAAATACAACACTAATTAAAACAAGCCATCCTAATTGAATAATGACAATATGTTTGTATAAACAATTATCTAATATTCCTTGAGGGAAAAGACTTCATGCAGCATCCTTGCCAATGCACATTTGGCCAATGCACATGCATATAGGAAAGAAGGCATAATAACACAAGATGAATCCAGTTTAAAGTAAAAGTCTTTCTGTCCATTTCAGCCTCACAGTGAGTGATGCAGATGGTGTATGTTACTCTTATTGCCTTGAGCCCTAACGTGAACACATATATTTCTTATGATTAGCTAAAACCCCTGAGACACTGACATTTGTGTGAATGGTTGTGATCATCTAGGTCATGCTGGATGTCAGGTAGACTTTATATCTAGCCGTAAACATAAACTCTGGTTGACTGTAGCCTAGAGTGTGTCAGGGTTCACAGAGCGTGTCATTGTGTGAGCACAATGTCAACATAACGGGCCACAAATTGGCTACATCTTAAAAAACCCACTGTGTGTGAGTCTGCCTATGCCAGTTGCCAACAAAGCAAGATACAGTCAAAATAATAAAAACAGTATCACAGTAGAAAGTCCCAGAATGTATTTCTCATTAAAGTATTCTTTACAGTGAAATAGCATATGTCATATGATAGTACATATGGCAATATAGAAAGACCACATTTTTTAAAAAGTGGTCATTTTTAAAAGTAAATTGCAGACATTTTACAGTCTTAATTACAAAATTACAGTTATTCCCTGATATAAAGGTGTAGTGCATTTAACAAACATATTGCCCCGCTATAACATAAATTGTGACAATGGGTAGCTACTCTTTCATTGATGCTGACACAAAATACCATTATCTGAAACAAAATATATTCCAATCAAAACCCTCTTTCTTTAACATGCATTTATAATGTATTATTTTAAATACATTATATTTACAAAATGATACTTTGTTTATTGTTATTTAGTTTTTTTGTTAAATTTACACAGTAAACCAACTGCAAAACAACAGGAATGTAAAACATTTAATATATAAACAAGCAACATATATCATAAGAAAATCTACCTTCATTATAAATTTGACTTAATGCATGCTGTTGTGTTTTGTTGTGCATGTTTACCAAACACTATACTAACACATTGAAATTTTATTTTTTAGGATAAAATCAAAATATTCTAGTTTAGGAAAGTTTGGAAATGTGTTTGAAACCAACACACAAAACCACTGTCAGTAAAAACAAACCACTGGACATTTCATTCAGAATCTAGTAGTTTCAAAGGTACCAACAACTTCTCCATGTGCCTTATCACTTACTGTACCGCGCAGCTCTGTTTGTAAACAAGCGCTTCTTTCGCATTTATATATTATATGAATCTAATCATTTAGGAATATTTTGTATAAGAGAGTACATAAAAACACACAACCCTGTGACCTACCGTCTACAGCCATAGTCGGTACGAACGCGTATCTCTCCGTGGTTGCTTCAGTAAGTGTCTTCCATGCTTACGGGTGTCCGGTAGAAGAGAGACCCGGTCCTCCTGCACGGCACCTCCGGGCTGATGGATCAGCTGTGGCGCTTTATCATGCACCTACATTTAAACCCGAGCGAGAACTGGCATTCATTGAGAGGCGCTCTCCGAAAGCCTCTGGCAAGTTTAAACTCCGCCCTTTGCTTTCTCACCTTGTGCCGAGCGCAGGCGCTGCTTTGAATATGAGGCTTTGAAGGTAAATAATACACGTTCAGTAAAACGCGAGTGAAATGTAACGCATCTACTGTACGTGAATACATGCGCGAGCAACTTTGGAGAACACCAGGCAAACGCACGAGCGCCCGCGAGAGCAAATGTTTCATGTGGATCTCTGCTGTTGGTTATCAGAACATGTGTAAAATGTACAAGTGTTCAACCTTTACAGACCCAAGAAAATCAAAATAAATTCCTAGAATTTGATTGTAATCCTAACTTTCATTATAATCATAAACAAACATTATTGTATTTGATAATTCTGGCTGGCTATTAATGTTCGTTAAAATCGTTGGAAATGTTTTATGTATCAATATCTGTCATAAATCTTCACAAATAGGAATTACCTGATAATATGTTTAGCATTATATTTTAGCATTATATTCTGTTTTATTCTGATGTTACCAGTGATTAAACTGGCAGCAGTAACTGGTCTTCATGGTCATTTGCAATAAAATCTATGTAGTGTGTTTAGATCGGAAATGAACAACTAGTTTATGTTAATGCAGAGAAGTCCCGTCACTGTTTAGAGGCACTGACAGTTTGACTCTACAGTTATAGTGAGGTTTGGTATTGGTCTGAGTCGAGGTCTATGGGCAGTCCATACATTATTCCCCAGAGAGAGCACGCTGTTTAAAAGCAACAATGTAAAGCAAATATGTATATAAATATGTTGCACAATAATTTAGGGGATCCATTTTTAAATTCAGATGCAGTTGTCACTTCTGAATTTCATTGTGTACATGCAATGTGTACATAACCTATACAATCTACGGTATGGAACAAGCAAAAGTATAGAATCAATTTGAATGTTCCAGTGTTATTATTTAACCTGTGTGTTGGCATGTCACACAGAGGACCCCAAAACCTGTTCACATTAATCAAGAGCAATGAGAAAACCTGAGAAAGCAAATGTAATCTCTCTCTTACTTTAATAGCAGAAATATTACAGAGTATTACACAGCTGAGTCTGAAAACAATTAAAGAGAAAGAGAGAAATCTTTATTATATCTTTATTTTTATCTTTATAATTACTCATAAAACTGGGTCATAAAACATCAAGAAAACATTTTTGTAAATTCTAGGAAAAGGGTGACTACATTGAATATGCTAGAATATAACCTAGTTTAATTTATTTCCATTTTTTAAATCACAGAATAATTCCCAAAGTTACATGTGTTATTTCATAGTTTTGAGGAATTTACTATTAATCTAAAATGTGAAACAAATATTAATTGAAAATGAGTGAGTGTTTCCAAACTTTTGACTGGTAGTGTACATCAATTCATTTTAATTCACCAAATGTACAGTAGGTAGTAGTTACAGTATGTCTTTACTCAAATGTCTCTCTCGTGTTAAATATCAATTTTCCATTAGGGGTCTGTTTGAATACATTAACTGTTTTTAATCTAATTTTTCAAATAAGTGGTGAAATAATAATAATACAAAATAACTATGAGATTTAAACAATGAAAAGTGGTGACAAGCTTTATACCTCATTCACAACATCTTCGCAATCTTCCGGGTCATAACACACACTGGTGCACTCTGACTCCCTCATTCTTGCAGTGCTAGTGGGATAAGTACCATATCTGGTCTTTAGAAAAAGAAGAAAAAGCCTGTTAAAGGCCGCCGTCACGCCTCAGGGCAGCACTCACTTGTCAGGAAACCATGGAGATGGGAGTATGTGAGGGGAGTGTTTAGTTAGGAACATCAGAGCATCTGATAGGCCCTCAGTGACCTAATCCACATGAAAATCTCCCCCTCATCTTCCTCTGTGTCCTTGTTTTGATAATCAACAGTTATGCCCAAGACAAATGCAGCAAAAGGCAAGAAGAGGTGTGTTTAAATGAGATGTATTCTGCTACCATTGTAATTAACTTCAATTGCCTTTGCAATATGTGCAGTTGCCAGAGGACAAGAGATGTTTGTTGCTTTGGGTTTCTGATGTTTAAAGAAGTGTGGGAGAGAGTCTCTGAAGGACAAAGCTACACTCACAGATGCTCATGCTACAAAGCAAAGCTACGGTCTCTGTTTGAACATGTTAAGCAGATTAGCATGAGAGTTTTTATAAATTTGTCAGATTTTATTGAGAGTCAACACTTTTTTGGATGCTTTTGAAATGTTTTTAAACTGAGGTTAACTAACACTTGACAGTGATTAGCAGCAAATATTGTAACCAGAAGTTCTTCATTTTAAAAAGATGTGGCAAATTTTGTGACTGTGTTACCTTCATCAATTTAATCACTGTCAGTATGAATGCACAATCATATGTGTGATTTTTACTTAATGAGTGAGAAACATGCCTAAAAGTACCATAAACTTAAACTGAAGGAGGAATCTGAGTCACATCTGAGACCAAATCATAGAATCACATTACAAAGACTTTTTGGTTAAGCCTGTAAGTAACCATCTGGAAGCCAGTCAGAAGAACCTAGCAACCACATAGCAACAATTTTGCATGATGGTACTGAGCAAAACATCACTCACATTTTCTTCAGAAAATGTAAAGATCTTGGCATCATTCCTAATGTGCCTAGTGTGCAATATAAGAGTTCCTAGTGTCAAACTGTTAAACACATTATCCTAAGCCTGTAACTCTTAAGAGATCTTTGCTTTGGTTCTTTGTTTTAGCTGAACATCAAGATTGATCTTCTCAAGAGCCAAACAGCAATAACAGCGATTGCTGACCCCTGGCAGAGAGGCTGAGCTTCCAGTGGGCCATTAGTATTTTCATTACAGTGTTTTAGAGAGACTGAAAGCTGAGAAAGAAGGAGAGATTTCCAATCCCTGCTGATCGTTTTGCAGGCCTTCCTTAAGAGCCATACAGCACAACCCCACAGACTGTGGTTTTGTATCCAAACAGTGATGGACAGTGCTGGGGTAATTAAACGACCGCGGACCGATGCCCCCCTTTGTACATCCGCTGTTTTTTTCCAAGCAAGCTGTCAGTGGGCACAGTTCCTGACAATGGCCGGCCTTAGATAAGAAAACAGGATCGGTCATGGTTCTGGTGGTCAGACAGATGCACTGCTGAGTTCCTTGTCTATTTAACGGAAGAACAGAGTGTGTTCAGTGTAGCCGCCAATCCCGGCTCCAGTAACAGACTGTGAACTGCATCCCATATCAGATGGCTAATTAAAGATGTATTCTATCATGTTCTCTCATATGGCCTTGGCCGGTGTCAGGGCCAACCGTTGCCTGGGCAACAGGGTACCTCAAAAGAGTAAAGTTTGAGGGGGTAGTTGATTTTAATATCCTACTGTAATGGTGTCATGGACGTTTGAATGGCTGGCATGGAAAAGCCCTGACGCTCCGCAGGGATACTCCAAATCTTGAGCCCATGGCTTTGCTCCAAAGTGCAGCATCTTTGTAAACAGTGATTGTAATACTGAGATTTAGTGGTTTTCCTAGAGAAGAATAAAGCAGTGAGACATGAGAGTAGGTTACGCTTATTTTACTGTGGTGTTCTTAGGCAAATTGTCCAAGCAAGTTATTTTTATAAAATGATAAATACAGCAGTGTGACATAAGACAATAATACTCAAATTATTATGTTAATTAATCATAAAAACTACCCTGTTGTTAAATTTCAACATGCGTCAAACATAATTAACAACACAGAAATGGTTTTGTATTTGCCTACTTATTGCTGTAGATCAGCAGGTCACTGTTCTATTGGCTGCTTGGCATTTCTGCCTCTGAATGTATTAATGTAAGTGGTCTGCGTAACTGACCATAGATTTTGACAATCTGATTATCATGGGATTACCAGTTGACATAATGTCCTTCTATTCAGCACTGACCGTTTTTTTTAACAGTTTAACACTCGAGCTACACACTGTCTTTTATTGTGTCAATATTTGCTGTCACTTATTCACATCTATGTTTGCACAGTACAGGTATGTTTCTGAACCATAAGTTCAGAAAAACAGCTATTAAACAGCATTCATTTTTATTAAAAGAGCTATGAACAGTGTTTTATGTGTAAACAGATATCCTGATTTGCTGAAAATTTTCTGTTAGAGTTAGAGTGTGAGTTAGATTATTTTGTATAGAACTAGCTGTAAATGAAATCAATAGAAATCTATAGAATATCCCTATTTAGATAGATAATGTAAGTAAAAGTGTGTGCGCGTGTGTGTGTGCATGTGTGCGTGTGTGTGTGTGTGTACAGGGTTTGCTATGTGAGCGCTCAATTTTAAAATGTTCCCTCACAAATATAGTGAAACACATTGAAAACTGACTTTGAAAGGCTATTTTGCTTTAGGTTTGTGTTAGGTTTAAGTTCAGGTTTGGGAAATATGTACACAAGCTATGAGACATCACTTTTTTTTTTTTTTGGGAGCCATGTCATGTTTCTGTCGATGCGAGTGTGTGTGTCAGAGATAGGGCTTCAAAGGTCTTTGCCATTCCACTCACACTTAGAACCGCGGCCTGTATCATGCAAATCAGGTGCAGACAGTGAACTTGTGCATTCAAACTAGAATCTTCTCTGTGTTCGTCTGACACAACCATTTCAGAGATCACAACATGGACCAGTGTGCTATTTCTTGGGAAAGTATCTCTTGCCCAGTCTCAACTCCCACCCCCCACCCCCCACATAACCTTTCCCACTCATTGCTCACTGCTAACATTTACACAGTTTGTCTTTATATACAACTGCATCTGGTGCACAAAATAAGATAAGAGATAATCACTCTTTTATTTTTACCCATAAGGCCACATTCGCAAAAAAAGAGAGAAGGCTTTTTTATCATGCAAATTTTTTACCAAGTTTTGAGATGCACTCATGTTCAGTCTATGAAGTTCCAAGTTGTTTATTTAAGATTTAATTTTTTCTCTTTCTAAAAACTTTTACCTGTTTTGATGCATATAAAGTCCTAGAGAAATAGGATATGTTGGGGTTAGATGGGGGAAATTGGATTGGGTTATGACATGGGCCAGTCTTGAACCTGTAGCTCATGCAAAATAGCTGCAACATGCCTATTCTTTTAAATTGTAATTTTTAAATATTACATTGCCTTGCTATGTCTTGCTATAACAATGTATATACATTGCCATTTTTATAACAATGTCTTGCTATGGAGCGGATATTATGCGCTGTAGATATGGTTTGGGTCCATCCTTTATGTAAGTTAATTACAATTTTTCCCCTTTTTTCATCGATCAGGAAAAACACACTGGGGTTTGTTCCAATCATCATCTAATATGATGAATAACATTATCGATGCTTTGCACAGAATTAAAAAGGAAAACATATTTAAGTTTTGCATATTTTAGTCAAATGCACTTTTTGCATTATTCCATCATCATTTGTTATTGTTTTTTATTTGTCTTTTGTTTGTTCAGTGGTCAAGTTCTCTGTAATATGTCAGTGTCATCACTACGCCCTGGTTACAGGCACAGTTTTGCTCCATCTGTCAAACAGCATTTGATAAAAGCATACAGTCTTCCCACTAATATAGGAACAGGAAATAAGAACAGAGGGTCCATCACTGAAAGTATCTATCACCTCGGAAATTATGTTCAGAAACTCCTCAAGGCATTACACACTGAAAATGCATTAGTCGATAATCTCATCTTATAGTTTCTGTTTTGTTTTGTTTTTCACCCAAAATTAAATGAGAACTTGATAGAAAACAAGATGGGTATCAGAATGAAAATCAGTTTCAAACTTTAAATCGATTTAATTTTGAAATCTGTTCGCTAGAAATGAAATAAGCAATTCATCTTTGAACTGATGTGTTGTGTAACCCATTCATTCACTGAATGCTCAGTGGACACAAAGCTCAGCATGCCAGCCACATTCAGAAACTATCCCACACACACAAACCTGCAAGCAATGGACTTTTTTACCTTTTAAACCTCATGCCACTTCACATATTGAACTGCTCTTTCCTCATCTATGTGCTTCATTGGGCTTCCAGACTGCTGTGAGATCAGTTTTTTTAGTTTCTCTCTTCAAAGAGTCTCTGTGTACACAGGCTGTTTCAGGATCAGCGCTTGCTGTTACCCCTGTTAAGTCTTCAGACTATTTCATTTTCCCAGGAGTTTGTGCCAGTGATAAAGACAGGTTGTCGTTCGGTTGGCATGGCTGCTGGTCACCCAAGGCCTTGCCATTATTAGAATAATGTCACCAGTATTTACAGTTGCCTTTGGAGCGCTTAGCGTAGCCAGACTGACCTCGATGTCACCTTCATGAAATAAAATGATATTTATAAGCCTTCTGAGATTTCATGACATTTACTTTGCACAATAATAAATGACTATTTGGCAGAGAGGATTAACACACATGCTTTAAAATTGAGGTTCTCAGTTAGAGTTAGAATCAGCTCACGTCATTTCCTCATCAAATGTCAAATGCCCATATAACATAAAGAAATAGAAAAAATCAGTTACAAAAATCTTTGCAGCTGTAGCCAGGCCTCACCATTAAAAGAGGCAATTGGCTTTATGATGAAAGGATCACAGTGCTCAATATGTTGTTTTGAAGATTTAGATATTTCCCAATTCTAGTTAATATAGCCGTTGTACTTAAATGACTGGAAATAGCTGCCAGGGGGCATTACAAATATGGCTCCAGAGTGGCTGCAATTTTTGTGGCTGCAAACATTCTTAGGTTGTAAAAATGTTTCTGTAACATTTCCAAGTAAAAAAAAAAAAAACATTAAAAACATTATTTTGAAAGTTTTTTAGATGTTGTATTAACATTATTGCTTGGTTATAAGAACATAATTTATACTCTAACATTTTTAAACTTTTTATTTACGACTTAGGAATGTTTTTGAAAACTTTGAAGGAAATTTACAGAGCGTTAGTCAACATTCTGAGATCATTCCTGGTTAGCTCAATCTATCCAAAAATCTTCTTGATCAACCTTCAACTGACGGAAATATATTTTCAGCCGCAGAACGAGGATGTCTCAGTGTGATATAAGAGGCACATAAATGAAGACAGAAAGCCGTTCCAGATGGAGGTGCATCCTGCAGCTACTGATGAAGAGTGGAGAGGGGAAGCTCATCAGACAGACGGAGGACCAAAAAGTGTCACTGAAAGGATGGAGTGTCGTGCCACTGGCAGCCAAGAAACAATACACATAATCAGGAACTGGCACAGCCGGCCACTGTCATAGCTGTCTGACTATTCAGCAGTGGCATCATTTCCTTAAAGAGTGCCTGAGGAAATTTAACTTGGGTATAATCATTTCACCTCACTGGAATGTTGCATTCAGGCGGACCTCATGAAACCTGTCAAAAACATGTCACAATTCACCCCACAAACAAAAGAGAATAAATGATATAATGCATAAATTAAGCCATAACCCAACTATTAAGTTTACATTGAATTATTTTCATGACAATTAAACTCCCCTTTCCTTATTGTTATTACTGCAATGCAAGAAATATTTAGTGTATAGTTTATACGTTCAAGGAGTAGCATTACAAACAACAAAGAGTCCAAAAAAGTTTCATTATCATTGTAGAAAAACAATTATATTTATATAATACAATATATAAATACTATTACAATAAAAATGTAAATATAACTATATATACTGTATATATTCCTCATTCCATTTGGAAACAGAAACATGCACATTCCAGCAGAACATTTCCTATGTACTTACTGATGATTTTATCGATCGGGTCTTTTCATTTTTAATCAGCTTGTCTGTCTTCATTGTTCTTTTTAGACCACAAAAGATTCTCTATTGATCTGCCTTTCCTCACCTCTCCGGTTCTTCACTCAGGTCATCTGGGTCAACTAATTGCTAGTTTGTCCTTACTTGAACTTCTGGATATCTTCCAGCATTTTGTAAATCAATGAAACTTCAATTGGCTGTTTGTTACCTGGGAAAGATCTCTGCAGCTGTTTTAATGGAGTAGCTCTAATGGTATTGCCATCGTCCCCTGCAAGGACAAAACACATTATCTGTGAGTACAAATGCAAATTGTATAAGTTGAAAAGTACTTCTGTTTAGTAATATATACATTCCTGACTGCTCTCTCTCCCTCTCTGTCTCTCTCTCTCTCTCACACACACACACACTCTCTCTCGCTCTCTAATATGTTAGTACATCAGATGTTTGCTTTCTAATGCTGAGCCGGTGGTAATTAGCAAGACTGTTTGTTTTATTATCTAGTTAAACAAAAAGTTGGTTATTAAGTACATATATCTGAATATTACATAACTAAAATTCTACAGACTTTGAGCAAACACAAATTCAGTATAAACAAAAGTTTGATTACAAAATAATAATATTAAAAATGCTTTATGATGTTATTGCAGATAATCACAATAATGTAACAATATACAATTTGTTTAAAAAGCATTTAAAGTTCATGTATGTCTATGTGTGCTGTCGAATCAAAAGAGAATTTTGGTTGTGTGCAGCTAGAAATTTGACCTTAAAAATAATAAATTAATTAATAGGATCAACAATATATTTAGCAATAAGGTACAAGGATCCATGGTGGCTATATCAATGCAAAACACTGAAAACACACAAAACACAGAAATGAATTTCCACTTTAAGTGTTGCCCTACCAGAGAAATTTAGATTTCATGCAATAAATCTCTCTCAGGTATCATCTGCTTCTGACCCTCACTCACTTGTCCTTTTTCTCTCCTGTGCCCCGCCTCTTCCTCTCTGGAGTTTTCTCTCTCTCTTTCTGTCTTGTTGTTCAAGGTTATGTGTGGAGGAACACCAAAGCCAAAAGATCCATGGGAACACATCAAAGAGAATAATTCCTTCCTGTTAGTCTTTCCTACCTCCTCCAGAGGCTCAGCTTCTGGGCTCCACACACACACAATTCACTCTCAATCCCAGCCTATGCATTCAAAACACAATGGAGATGATAACAGGATTATGCTTTAGTCCTGATTATCAAAGGGTGGCACACAAAGTACATTCGTCTGAAAGAATCTAAGGCTAAAAACATCTCAATCCAACTCGGGAATGCAAGTGATATGTTATACCTAAACATTCTGCAGAACTGAATTAACACATAATAACAATAATGTCATTATTTACTCAACCTTATCCTATGTGACAATGGGAGTGTGTTAACCAGCTCCCCAGGTCATAAATCAGCATATAATCAGAATATAGTACACATGAGTTCAGACACTGCAAGGACCCTGGCTCAATACACATAATTGGATAATGATGACCCAATTTCCATCGAATAGACTATGTACTTATACATAGTCATACATTGACTATGACTATGTGCATAGTCAATCATCATCATTGGTATTTAGTAGTTGGAATTAAACAGACAGACCGAAATCTTTATGACATTATCTGTTTAAAATACATAATGAAAAATACTTTGATCTTATCCTTTCAACAGAAAAATAATTATAAATGTTAACTAGATTGTGTTCACTACTTCTCAAGCATTGTGTTTATGCTTATGATGAAATAATTAAATAAATGTTTTTTTGTTTTTTTTCAAAACATCTGATGCACATCATGAGGTTTATTAAGTGTTGTGCAATTTTAAACTAAATAGTTTCCAAAAATGTGACAGGACTGTTAGTAAGGAAACATAGTGAACATCGATGCGTCCTGGTTTTGTGTTGCATTGTGGAATTTTTATAGGGAGCGAAAGATTCAGTGTACTGGAAGGATTTTATGACTGTGACAGCTACCCTGACAACTGAACTAGGAAGCTGATTCTTGAAGCTGAAGACAAATGTAAAATAAATGTTAGGTAGAACGTTCTCATTGATGTTCTCCACACAGTGAAAGCATATAATAATTAAAAAGACAAACCGATAACTGTACAGACTAAACTTACAGTAGTTATTGACTAAAAACGTTTCTCTCTGTAGGTCATACATGTTTGGAACATGAAGAATTTTAAAAATGACATTTTATTTAGAAATGATTTTGAAACTCTCTTATATGGTTAGATGACAGCATGATCTGCATTCTCACAAATATCTTTTCAGAATAGAACAATCTGACTCCAGGGCATCTGATATTGTACCAACATCATACTACTTCATCTTTGTAGAGGAAAATCTAAATGAAATGTTTCAAATCCATCATAATCACTTCTAAAATATAAAAATTTGAAATGCCTCTGGATGTAATGAAAATGTCTTAATATCTGATGCAAATAACATTTTAGAGTTTAAATTTCTTGGCACACTTTGTAATAAGTTCAACCACTGTCCCATGAGGGTGTATAGAAAGTTATGAACAACCATCAATCAGATGTACTTTAGTGGTGCACTCGGCACTAATTCCATAAAAATCTCCTGACTTTTATACAGTTCTGTGTAAATCGAGCTTGGTAGCTGAACTTTGAGTTAGCCAATACTTTTGACATTATACTCTGGTCATTGGATTTCACATCAATATGGGCTATGAACCAATCTCAGAGGTAATAGGAAGAAATGGGTAAATTCCAATAAGACTGGCAATATCATTTAGTTAGATCATGGAGAGCTAGGCATTTCATTTTGCATTTAGCTAAGTTGTGTGTTAAACAGTCTGGTGTAGCAGGCATGTCTCTTTGAAGCCACAAGCTGTAAAGAACTATCTTTTCAGCTCTGTTGAATTTTCTGATGTTGTAGGCACATTTATTAAATTGACCCGTCGAAAGGCCTCAACTCTGATGTGACATTGTCTGCTTCCATTATTGTCTTTAGAGAAAAATCCATAGTAAGCGGAGAAAACAACGAGACACTGCCCAATAAGGTGGTGTGAAGGTGGTTGATAGATCATATTTGATTAAATATAAATGATTTTAAAATGAGCTGTTTTCAGTGTAATGGTCTGGGGCTTTAACCTGCAGATGTGCTTATGAACCTTTAAAGACGAGGACAAAACAGGCTGAAGGCACCCTGTGCTATGTAAAATAACTGTAAAACTGTAGTTAATGAATTACTTTAGCTGTATTGTATCCTGTGAAGTTTACTAGGCATTCCCAAAAATATTGCTTTTTCAATTATTTGAAACTACTATCAAAACTTTATAGATGCGTCTTTCTCACTACAGAAATCAAGCATTTGCTGCCCTCTGTAGATGACACTTTAATAGATCGTCATAGGTGCATGTTTCATTAAAACATACACATCTATTAATGTTTTATTTAAGTTCCCCAAAGCCTTATTAATGCTGTGGTCGCAGAAAGCATGTGGATATTTAAGGCCCTTTTTAAAATAAGTATGAATGTCATTGTTGTAGATAATAAAATATCAAACTAAATTTAATTTATTTCGTTTATTTATTTAGTTTGTCAACATCTCTCAGTAATTATATAAATTAACAAATACAGGTTAAAACAAACGTATAAAGTATTTTTTGAATTTAGGTCAATGTAATTTATACCCCCGGACGATTGATGTCGCTGTAGCAATAGGAATATATTTTAAAAAGCTGTCACGTATACGTCACGGGAAATGCGCTTGTTGTTGTGCCGGAAGTGAAGCGTGTTGTCTGCAGCGCAACGATGGCTAGCGCTACTGTGAAACAACCCGCGAAAACTGCGAGCAAAGCCCCGTCCGGAGGCACCGGAGGACAGGCAGCCGCCGGACAGGCACCGCCGCTCGCGTCTCCACTCATGGGGGGGTTAAATAAAAAGAAGAAGCCGTTTCTGGGCATGGCTGCGCCGCTGGGATATGTTCCCGGTCTGGGCAGAGGGTGAGAGATCAGCAACCACAATTATCATAAAACAGTTGAACGTTATAAAAGTACAGAAAGCATCTACACATCCTGTTATGACGCTGCGTGATTCATGTTGTGGTGTGATGTTCTGTTATAATGTTCTCTGTACATTGTATTGTGCAGCGCTACGGGTTTCACCACGCGATCTGATATCGGTCCTGCTCGAGACGCTAACGATCCCGTGGACGACCGTCATGCGCCACCGGGGAAGAGGACGGTCGGTGATCAGATGAAGAAAAACCAGGACGATGATGACGAGGATTTGAACGACACTAACTATGATGAGGTGCGCCTTGATAACTTTTTCTCCATATAAAGAAACTGAATTTCTTGTTGTATTCTGTTGAATATAGTACTTTTTGTATGGAGAATATGATGATAGACAATATAATGACATACCTGCAGCTAGCAGTAACTTTCAAATGAAACTCTATTGGCAAACATGGTTATGGCAAGAAGTTGTATTTCGCACTGGCAAAAATCTGTTCTCCTGTACCCCTAGTTCAATGGCTATGCAGGAAGTTTGTTCTCCAGTGGGCCGTATGAGAAAGACGATGAAGAGGCTGACGCCATCTACGCTGCCCTGGATAAACGAATGGATGAGAGGCGCAAAGAAAGAAGGTGGGTGTGGATTTTTCCCATCTACTTCCATCTGTAATCATATTGTATCTTTTGGCTCATTTTAGCTGTGTATTGACAGGGAGCTGAGAGAGAAAGAAGAGATAGAGAAATATCGTCAAGAACGGCCCAAAATTCAACAGCAGTTTTCAGATCTCAAGGTTGGTTCGTTTGTCTATTGACCTTCACAGCTGTAATTACAGTGGTGTGAAATGGGTCCACGACTTGTGACTTGATCTATCAGACATGATGTTAAGGCAAAAATCCCAACCAATAAAAAAAGCTCACTTATTGAATTTTTTGTGATTGTTTTCTTCCAGAGGAAGCTCGCTGAAGTCACAGAGGATGAATGGTTGAGCATTCCTGAAGTGGGTGATGCCAGGAACAAACGCCAGAGGAACCCTCGTCATGAGAAGCTCACACCCGTTCCGGACAGTTTCTTTGCCAAGCATCTTCAGACTGGAGAAAACCACACTTCTGTTGACCCACTGCAAGGAGTGAGTCACTTCTCACATACACATACTGAAATCCATTGACTACAGCAGACACAACAGTTCTGGTTAATAGATGGCATGTAAATTCTGGGTATGTTTGGAATGGCATAATATTGTTACTAGGAATGTTGTTTACATTATTGTTTACAGTAGTTGACTGCTCAAGGAGGTGGGCTTGTTTATGTAGATCCTTTTATTAACCAGTTAACAGATTATATAGTTAACAGATAGTAAATCTTTTGAGTGTGTGTATAATATGCTTTAGGTACAATAAAAGTACACACATCCCACAATGCAAATTAAAGCAAAAATAACAGACATCATCAAATGAAATTTTTTCTTAACACAAAAACTGTATTTAAAGCATGCTTACTGCATGCATTTAGAATTATAAAAATGTCATTTCACCCTTCAGAGATTACTTAATACCATTCACAGATGTATACAGTAGAACTAAGCAATATAGTGTACAGTAGCATAATATTTAAAATGTTTATTGCTGTATGCGCTACATTGCTTCACATTTTCACCATTGTTTCTGTGAAATTGTGTGCATTTTGTTTATATCATGAAGTAGTGGTGTAACAGTATACCAGTGCCACGGTTCTGTTTATGTTATGTTTTGGAGTCACAGCTCTGTTTGGTTTGTACGCCATGATAGTACCGCAGTACGTACCTATTTTGGTTGGGTTTGAATATTGTAACACCCCAAGGTCAGATACACATTGTCGTGCCAAAAAGCAATTGAGTTTTTTCTTTTTGTTCAGCAATTCGGTGGTCTTAACACACCCTACCCAGGGGGCCTGAACACACCCTACCCAGGGGGCATGACACCGGATGCTGGAGAGCTGGACATGAGGAAGATCGGTCAGGCCAGGAACACTCTGATGGACATGAGGCTCAGTCAGGTGATACAGCAGTGATTGTTTCTCTGTGTGCTGCTCTCAGACCGGTTGTGTTTTAACAGTGTTTGTAAACTGAATCTGTCTATGGTGGTGTATCCAGGTCTCTGATTCAGTGAGTGGACAAACAGTTGTTGATCCCAAAGGCTACCTCACTGACCTCAATTCCATGATCCCCACCTATGGAGGAGACATCAGGTACCCGGCACACTCTTACTCTCAAACAGATGTCATTTTACATCAATTGTCTCTTGTGTGTTCTGGATGTTTGAATTGTGTTTGATGTAATTGTGTGTGTGTGTGTGTGCGTGCACAGTGATATTAAGAAGGCTCGTCTCCTGTTGAAGTCAGTGAGAGAAACAAACCCCCATCACCCCCCCGCCTGGATCGCCTCTGCACGTTTGGAGGAAGTGACAGGAAAACTGCAGGTGGCCAGAAACCTTATCATGAAAGGCACTGAAATGTGTCCCAAGGTGAGACCTGTTTGTGTGCTTCCATGCTTGTTTAACACGGCACTTTCCCAAAAAAGAATACAAATTAGGGACTGAAGTACTTCAGTAAACAGATGTTTAACCTTCAGAAAATGTTAATCATCAACCCTAAGAGGTTGGATGACATAGTTTCACCTATTTATTTTCAAGCTTTGCAATTACCTTGTTACCAAACTTTGTGTTAAAGTAAGCATGCTATCAAAAAATATTTATTATGATAAGGTTTAATGTTTTATTGTATAGTGCCCAAGTAATGGTGCCTTTATACAATATAATGTGTCCATCACTGTACTAGGAGAACTACCACACACCCACTGAGCTCATCCCATGAGCTGACAAATCAGATTTTTTTTAGCTAAAATATTTTTGGCTTCAAGTATTAAAAGTAAAAAATGTATTATAAAATTCTGTTTAATTCTAAATTAAAATTAGCAGCAGCATTGTATGTAATGACCTATTTACAAGGTTTCTTTATTGTCAGTGCCACCATATGTACATACATACAGAGGAATCGAAAAACTGTTTCTCTTCTCTCTTATCAAGTGTAAAAGCTGGGAATTCTATGCTGGAGCAGTAGGGGGCAGTGTTTGAAAGGTTTTAGTATCTTTGCTTATTGTTGACTGGTAACCACAGTGACAGAATTGCAGCCAGAAAAATTATTCTTCCCAAAATACTACTTATGGTGCAAGGGCAACATAAAAATGTCATGGTGAATGCATTAAGCCTCGTTTATGTAAGCTCTGGGATTCGATTGGTTTTCTAATGCTGACTTTGGACCCAGAGTGACATAACAGGAAATACAAACACACTCACACTAAACGGAAACAGAAGTCAGGTCTTTGCTCTGTGTGTGTGTAACTTCATTGAGTGTTTAACCGCGTACACAGCATTTTAGGCCAATGCTGTCTAGAAGTAGTTTATTACATTTTGAGACACGGTGGAGTTGTAGTATACTGAGGTGTTCCCAGTCCCAGGGAACATGTGTACAGATCAAACATACCTTGAATGCACTGTAAGTTGCTTTGGATAAAAACGTCTGGTAAATGCATAAATGTAAATGTAGTTGATGTTGATGGTTGTTCAGTACTATATGTACTTTTGTCCATTAGATTTCAGTTTTAGTTCAACTACTATATGTGATTTTGCCAGTTTACAGAACAGTGTAAACGCACTAACCCTGTTATGTCTTCAAAACTTTGTTCTGTTAGTTTAATTGACCTGATGTGTCAACCTTTGACTGAACCAGTGACATGAATTAAGTGCGGGCCATCTGTTCACACAAACAATGGCAGATAAAGCGGCTCAGTAGGGATGTTTGGGACACTTTTGGAAACATATGGAATTATTATGGAATTATTTTTGCAATTTATTTTGTACTGTTGTACAGAAATTAAATACTTAAGACTTTTAAGACTGCAAATACTCCAAACTCCTTAAATATTAATGACTTCTAATCATACAAATATAAATGGGGTAATATAAAGAACAGATTGACAATATTAATTTTTAAAGAGCCTCTCTGCCTAAACATTTACATGCAGTAAGACATATTATGCAGTAAATTGCATAAACATTATAAAAGTCAACATTTATTGAGAATTGTGTATGAGTCATTTGTGGGTTATTTGTTGTTTATAAAAACATTCTGTATTCTGTATGATTATTATCTTTAAATGCATGTGTAATTTGTAATGTGTGATCTATTAAGAATTGAAATAATTATGTAGGAGTGTAAAGTGTATTAACTATTCAGAGTGTATATATATATATATCTTGATATTGTATTGGTGTTGTGTTTAGAGTGAGGATGTTTGGCTAGAAGCAGCCCGACTGCAGCCAGGAGACACAGCGAAGGCCGTGGTCGCCCAGGCAGTGCGTCACCTGCCTCAGTCTGTGCGCATCTACATCAGAGCTGCTGAACTAGAGACGGACATCAGAGCCAAGAAACGTGTGCTCAGGAAAGGTCAGGAAAGACAGCTTTCTGTTATGCTCTCTCGCTCTCTCTCTCCCTCCTGCATACCTCTGACAGAGACAGATGAATTGTTTTTTGTGTATGAAGGCTTTTAGTCTCAGCTTGTTAGACTTCTGGGATGCCCCCCCTTTTAAAATTTCTCAACAGACTGACAGTTGTACTTCATCAATGTCAATCTTCATTAAGTTGGTAACCGTTTAATGGTATGTGGTAGGAGTAATCCGTTTCTCATGAAAAATTCTGTGGACCATGCCAAAATATTGTTCACCAAAACTCTCTCTAAATAT
>JAZGTK010000991.1:0-39435 GCA_036877625.1 Ambastaia sidthimunki | reverse complement strand
AGATTAGAATTATCGTATCCAAATTATAGTACATTGGAAATAGTATAACAAAAGTGAAAGGATGGAATAGTATTTTAGATAACAATATTTGCACAGGTCAAGGCTGATGTAACTACACCAAAACTGATGTAACTAGCTAACAAAAATGAGTTTTTTATTGATAACTATTTAAACATAATCATGCATTTTGACTAAATTGTATACTTTTAGCAAGACAACACAATGCAAATATTTTGTTATATTATGACAGATGGTTTTCCAGCGCCCAATTTTTGTAGTGCTCTTAGTAGTGTGTAGTGGACATATTTTTCCCCATCTGCTTTCTTTGATGTCACAGCTCATGCACAGTGTAATTGCTGCTGAAAGACATTTGACTGAGTTTGTGATGCCATCAGCCAATCAGTGTCCGTATGTCTCCAGAGTGATTTATCACATGACATTTATGGCTCAGGTGATTGCTTCAAAACAATTTTGTCCAGAACTTGGTGCCATTAAGTGCATGTGCCAGTTGAGAAACTGCCATATACAGTAAATGAAAGGCAATGGCTCTTTTCAGGTATATTAGAACTGCTTGAATATTACCCATAATTCTTTGTGCTGTATCAGATCACTACTTTTAAAGTAATTTAATAATTGTAATAATTCTATGTGTGTTTGTGTGTGTGTCTGTGTGTGTGTGTGTCAATACAATACAGATTTTTGGGATAACAAATGTCCATCAGATACACACTTCAGAACATCATGGTCATTTGGATATTTTCTTTCTCCAGATTCATGAATACTGTACAGAGAATAGTGGTGGACAGTAGAGAGGACATTGTTTACTTTTTAGGAAGGCAACCCACAAATTACTTATAATTATCTGTGCAAAGGCACTAACACTTGATATAGACAAATAGACAATATTTACAGCTCCAGAATAACAAACGTCCAAAATGACATGGATTTGCAGATAATATCAAGGACCAGATGCTATATTTTTTACTGGCTTCAACCTCTGTGAATTATTTATAGACTGGTGCATACACCAAAAAGCATAAACAAGCTCTGAGGAATAAGACTGGCACACCAGCAGGAGCAAATGAATTTGGTTATGAAGACGTGATTGTTATTGTATCACATAATACAACAGTAATCTCATCAGCACACTGTTCACTGAACACATATAATTACGATCAACAGATGTGCTGTATTTGCACCTGAGCAGCTTAATTGGAAATGTACACTGGCTGCCTTAGAAAGCCCACATTATTATACTGTAATATATTTATATTTCCTTGCTTCAGTGCTTTCATTTAAACCCAAGAGCATCGAGTTAAACACAATGATGGTGTTGTAAGGACTTGGTAAACAAAATCTGACAAACTTTTCTACATGTGTTATAAGAGCACTTTAGAACAACTTTACCATACTATTATTTCTGATGTCACCACCAAAACTATGTCTTGGTTACAATAACAAAAAATTCTGTAAATGTCTGGAAAATCAAATTTACCATTATGATGTAATAGAAGAGTAATTTCTGTTGTATTACATTCAGCATAACACTTTAAATCCTCCTGGAAATACATAAAGGTTGTAACAAAATGAAACTTGGGTAGCAGTGATTTTTTAAAAACACTATATCTTTTATAGTCCTGAAATCTGTTCTCTGCCTGTGAACTGTGTGGTGTTGTTTACCTGCAAAGCTTTCTCTCCTCAGTGCTTTCTCTGACTTGTGTTAGATATAAGAGGCAATGAGGGGATATTGCTGGTGCTGGACTCAGATTCAGCACAGACACAAAAGCTGGACAACAGAAGCTTAGCAGTGACAAGCAGTGCTGTTAGTTCCAGCAAGACTTAACTAAAGTTTTTGCAGGGTTACATTAAAGTCAGCAACAGTATTGTTGTGGGCACATAATAGGTTTGTTTTCACTTTTCATTCTCATGCTGTAGCTATTGTCTGCAGTTACGAATTGCCAATAATAGCCATCTGTGATACTGAGATTTTGGTTGGATCATGGAAAAATTACAAATAATAATTCACCCAAAACTTCTGACCTTATTTTTTCACTGTCTTGCTCCATACCTACTATTTTCCATACAAGAACCAAAAACACAATTCTCTTGTAACTAACATTTATATGAATATATTTTATATTTCTTTATATATGTCTACAGTGTAATGTACTCTGATCAAATACTCAGACTCATTAGACACATGCTGCAACTGATTTAGAGGTTCATATTTTCAGTCAGCTCTATTGCATAAAATACAGACTTTAAATGCTGTTTAGAGGACAAATCTCTGGTGTTTGTAACTCAATAAAACACTTTATTAATCTTGATGAGAGCCATTTCCTCACCCAACACTGATGCTGGCAGTAGTTAATTATGATATTGTTGCAAATGGTCTGATTAGGTGTGAGAATATGTTCTTATACTGTAGGAAGGATTATGGTTAGGCATAACAGATGTATCTGTAGTAAATTATACAGAAGTGGAACTAAATGACTGGTTGATTTTACACATAAATCTGCCATGATTATGTTAAACGATTTAGTAATGCTAAGAAATTGCATATATGTATAATCAATGGAAATGTAAAGCAGAGAAAAAATAAGTATAAGACACATAGCTATTAGTATTTAACATTACACGGTTTGTTCATTAGTGTGATGAGGGATTGTTTATTCTGTGTTACTGTGTGCCTTAGCAATTTGTCTATAGGAACAATTAGGAACTATTTACCAGTTCGTTCAGGCATTTAATTAATTGATGTATTTAAATGAAAAAACCATAGCAAACTATATGAACCAGCTGTTACTTACTAGGTGGTATAATTACAAAACCTAATTTGTCATCCCTGCAAGGCGCTTTAAACCTACAGCACAGTTCTCTCAGTCTCCAGCAGATGGCAATAGAGGTGCGCTGGCTTGCATTGAATTCATCTTCAGACTTCTGAAGTATTCACTGTTTTATGATGGAGTTGAATCAGGTAAGAAAGACGGAGTAAGTAAAATATGTAAAGCAGCTTTTTGTTAAAGTCTCAAAATAACAAGATTTATCAGTTATCTGCAAGAAGCCCGTTATTTATTTCAACGATTCGTCATATTTTCTTGTCACTCTCCTGAATGGTTCATCAATGCCGATCGCAAACAGCTCATTTTCCTGCGAAATGATGTTTTTCTCATAAATCACTGGGAATATTAATTTGCATAAGACTCGGTGCGTGTACATTGAGGGATTTATGGGCATTTAAAACGGCCGCTTAATGCTTTCAACAGGCAAAGAATTTGTTTGTCTCGGTTTTACTGTAGGATGAAGGAAGTGCTGCGTTTGTACAAAATGGTTTATTCAGTCCAAGTGCGGTTTTTATAATGCGCTAGCTCTCGCAATAACAGAGAATAAGAGCGAGAGAGAAAGAAGAGACGCAAAAAAGCCGGAATGCTTTTGAAAACCTTCCTCGGAGCCGCGTCGTGTCAAACGCGATCAGGCCTTGGTAGTTATTTGCTACGAAACAACGCGTGTTTTGTTGTGCGACTCTTGCGTCTTTTATTGGATACGCGGCGTCGGGGTACAATGAGCTGCAGCCTTCACATTCAGATTGAAAAGATTTCTTTCTGCACTTTTCAATTACTGTGCCCGCTGCTCTGAGACAGAGTCGAATGCCACCGACACCCGCCCGTTGCAAAGCGAGGCTGGAACAGGGAACAACATAAAGAAATAAGGATTTTTTTCCCCCTTAGATATTGAGAGATGCAATGCTAAATATTTTTTAGATGTCAGACTAATGTGGTGGCGTCTGGTTTACTGCATGTGTTAACTCTGATGGTAGGCTATACATTTTTTTTAATAATTTTTATACTATAATAAAACCCTCAGTGGTCGTGACATGCTGTGACATGGGTGATGTATCTATTTGAAGTGAAATACTATTTTTTATTTGTATGTTGCCTGCTGTTTTATTTCTTTATTAGTAACCGTAACAGAAAGCATTTTGCAAGAGTAAATGTTTAGAAAACACAATGTCATCTTCTCATTGCACAATGCCCATTAAAAAAATCATTTAAGAAATTAGCATTGTTTTACATTATCAATTCACCTTTGTGTAAAAGTGTCATAACTTGTTGATTATATTATTTCCACTTCATTGCCACACTGGAAAGTGCATTGCATTGTGGGATACTGTGTTCGGTGTAATGTTAAGGATTTTCCACATTGTAGGCCTTCTAGGTATTTTATGCATACCTTAAATGTGCATATTGTGCACAGTATACATGCTGTATAGTACAGCAATTGTAACCATAGTAGCCTGTGTTGGTATGGCATTCTGAATGTAGCAGTTAATATTGATGAGGGTGTTCTTGTTAAATTGTGTCCATAGCACTGCTATGCACAACTCTAGCCAAGACTGTTAGGTTGTATAAGAACAGGTGGGCCTCAGAACTATAAATGACCGTCTTTCAGTACAATAAACCATCCGAGGCTTAGCTGACTGGCTAATGGATGTAGGAATAAAATCAATGTGATTTCAGACCCCAGATGGACGTCCCCTCTGTTTCCTCACTAGTATCACTGACGGCAACCTGCCATTTCCCACAGACTGTGTGTGATTACGTATGCATGTGTCTTGCTGTTTCTTCTCCTTACAAATGGCAACACTTTGCTTTATTTGCAATCTAAAGGGACCCGGTTCAGCTTTAACCCACTTCAGAAAGCTTCCTCCATCCTGTTGTGTCAAATTTGTTTCTCCTTGTTGCCACGCTTTCTCCCTCAGGTTACTTGGTAAGTCAGCAAGGACCCAGATGGAGAAAATAAAAAACCAAGGTGTTCAAAGAACATAAGAATTATGCAGCTAATATTCTTCCCCATTTGAAAGCATTGCTTGGACAACCTTTGTTCCTCACATGGGTAAACTTTAGTTTTAGCTTTATTTCCTGTTGTATGTGCCAGTTCTTCTGGAGGAAATTCTTTTGGCGCTCTTTCTTTAGTAGTCCTGCTCTCTCTCACCAAGACCATAACTCTGTAATTTAAAGCTCTCCGGTGAACCGATACACATCCCACACCTTGGCTTTCTCGCTTTGGACTTCAGCCATATGGTTGGAGGATTGTGAGGCTCTAAATGCACACATTTATAGATTTCAATTTCTAGCACAGTCCTTCGCGAGTCAAAGGTCCCTTCATAAGCCTTTAAATCAGGGATGGTGAAGAGGATGGGTGCAGCTGTAGACGCTCACAGGGGATGTTCAGTGACAGACTCTAGACTGCTCTCTCTGTTCTGAGCTTCAGACTCTGAGATATAATTATGACAATCTGCCATCTGCTTTGAGCCAGACTGAAGCCTGACTGAGACAGCACAGTGTTGCTAGGGGAGAGGAATGGAGGACAGGGTCTATGAGCGAAAGATCGTTTAACACTCCATCAAAAGAGAGTGCCAGTAGAGTAACTGTGAGATCAAGCGATAAGGGTGAGCGGGGAGTGGAGGTCTCATGATAGAGGCGAGAGGAGGTCACTTCCAAACTGTGTGGTGCAGAAGATGATGAAAAGGTTTTGTCCGCTGCGGAGCGGTTTATCAGCTCAACTTGAAGGCCAACCATGTTTGATACAAAGAGACCCTGCTGTAGGATAGGTAAAGTTAAAATGCTGTTTGCAGCCCGTATGTCTTATTTGATGTTTTTAAAAAATTACAGAAAAATGGAGGGTGAGTTTTATCAGTTGATTGGGTCATGAGAAGTGGGTGTGACATAGCAGAAGAATTGCAGGTTGTTGAAGTGTTGAAAGAGTCTTAGACAGGGAACTTTTTAGTTTCGTTTTAAAACTTGACAGACATGATCAATATGAACATTTTATTGAAAAGAGCCGCATGAATATTCATTCAAAAATCTAATTTTGCGAGTCATGAGTTAAGGTTTGGAACAACATGAGGGTAAATAATGACAAAGTTACATTTTTTGAAGGACAAAATATAAGCTGTACATTTTTACATTTAACCACTCCAGTCAAACATATGCTTTTATTGCAAGAGCATTACTGTACACATTTTATTTTATTCACATTATATAGTTTATTTTTATAAACTAAAGACTGAATCAGGGTTAATTTCTGTGCTATTTCACAGCATACCACAGTTGTATTTAACCAGAATGTTAATTTAATATAAAAGCCTAAAACTGGATTAGCTGCGTTAGAAACAAGCTTCAAGAAGCACTGAAAAGAGAAGTAATCTCTCACTTCTCCCAAACACTCGGCCCCTCCCTTCCTTTTTTACTCTTCCTCATTGCTTCTATTTTTTGTTTTACTGGCCTAATGAGGCATGCAGGGTAATTAGTAGCAACAGCAGCCACGAGTGCTAATACTTGTCTTTTTGCATATCTATTATTCTTGTGGTCCAAGAGAGGGCACTGGTGACTCATACAGAGGCCATCCACAAAGCACAGAGATAAGCAGAGGGCCAAAAAAAGGGATGTGGGGGGTAGATATAGAGAGAGATGTTCTGACACTGATTGATTGACACATAGAGATAGAAGAGGAGGGGATGATCATTGGACACCAGATTCAAACGTTTGTAGAAAAGGAAAATGCCAGTTGATACGAACATGATGAAATCTGCCGTAATCTGGGCTATATCTAAAAAACAGGGTTGCCTCCCCCCTTCAGGATACAGAGACAAAATCTTATTTGTCTCTGAAATATTTTCTTAACTCAAACCAGATGTTCAGATATTAAACCCTACAAGCCATCCAAATATGGCTATTTTGTGCCAAATGGTATATGTATATATTATGAGAAAAATCAATTACAAGTATTAGTGTAATCGTGATAACATATGAAACCAACAATGAAACAAACAGCAGTTAAAGGATGACGGGCTTTAATTTAAATGTTCATCTGACGCCATTAAAGTTATTGTTTTATGTTATGTCTTGTGTTTATAGATAAAGGAATTCCATGTAATCTGATAGGAAGGTGTAGGATTTACCTACGCTGTTCAGATAACTAAGGTTTCTTTGGTTTGGGAGTACAGTGTCCTGATGGGGAAAAAGGCACATACACATATAATTCATGTAACTAAGTTTCTTATTAAAGCATTTGTCCACCCAAAAATAATTCCTGAAAATTTACTCACCCCATGAGGAAAACATTCTTGGATTTTTCTCAATCTAATTCAACAGGTTCATCATTTCGATGGTCCAAAATAAAAGTTGTAGTGCAGCTTAAAATGGCTTTTCTCAACCCTAGCTGACCAACAAGGGTCTTATCTAGCAAATTGAGCATTTGTGGGAAAAGTAATACTGTATACTTTAAAAATACAAATTTTCACCTTGTTTTGGCCCTGTGATGCATGTTCCCAAACTTGTGCACTACGTAATGGTGGTGGCCTGAGTAAATGTGTATTAGAAATGCTTTCCCCTTGCTGGAAAATAAGGTTTGTACTTAATATGCATATGCAGTAGAGACATTTGCTACAGATAAGTTCCAGTATAAAGCTATTTGCTTGGCCCTTTGCATATTTCCAGGGAGGAATGGCTGAAGTTCATATGGATATTATAGCTTTCATTTGCTGGAGAAATTAAGGAGGATAAATTGTTTAGTTCAAAGTCTAAATGGGAACCAAGGTGTCAGCAGGTGCTGAGATTTGTATGGAACACCATGGAAAAGGACATAAAAACCATGGAATATTCAGTAATATACAGTAATATATAACATATAGAAATCAAACCAGTGGACAAGGGCAGAATGTTGGTTATAATTAATAAGCAGCATAAAAGAGAAATAATGAGGTAACTGGGAAACAGATTTTTATGAAGAATTTCCTCATTGTATTGAAATGCAGACAAGAAAATATTCCAGGGCCCAACTCTAACTGTAATAATGGAGAAACGTTTGCTACATTAGTGTTTTGGTGGTCTAATACAAACAAATGCCTTATGCCATCAGAATAGGTTGGTAGGACAACTAGATACATCTTACAAGGAAAAAAGGAGGACTTCTCAATGGTCCAAGAAGATGACAGTTCTTGTGAATGTTGGCTGTCACTTTTTTTTCTGTCTTTTCATGTAGTCTCAGACTGGCTTGATTAGGAGATCAGATCTATGTGTGGGCCATACCATCTATTATAAGACACCTTGTTTATACAAATTTCACTTGATTAATCTAACTTGATTAAAAATGTTTGGAAAGCTATTAATAGTCCATACTGGCACACTAAAGGAAAAGCACAATACCGAAGGGCTTCTTTTAACTTTTGTGGTTAAAATGGTCTTTGCTGACACTGAAGATCAACTCTATCCTGGCAGGCTCAGCTTAAATGCTTTTGACTTGGTTAGTCATGGAACGCACAACCAATGTGAAATCGTGGGAACACAAAAAGCTTGTATTTGCACCAGACACTGACTCGTTCTCTCACCTTTTAAAGGGGAAGGTGTGCAGCATCAGTTGGCATTCTGGGTGGAAGATGACTGATAGTTTTACGTCTACACTCTCACCGGAAGATGAATCTTCTGTAGCCAAGCACAGCTCCCTCTTACATTAACATACATAACACATAACTCTGTCACAGAGCTTCCATCTCTCTCTGTTGTTTCTCATTCAGGCTGAAAACCACAGCCTGTGTCTTTTTTAGATGCCACATGTCACAGTGACAGCATATCCCATGATTCATCACTCACAGGAAATGAGGCCTCTGTTCTCACAGTGGTGTGATATGTATGATGAAGATTTCGAACGTGTGGGATGTCACATAATCAAATACGCTTGATGAACCGTTATAGTCAGTTGGTACATTGAGGTCATTTGGAAATCAAGCCGGAAAGCTGGAAATTCATTTCATTGTGATTTTAAAGTAACAGTCCTTTTAAAAACAAAATAAATCACCTTATGTTTGTGTTATGAAAATAGAGATGTCAAAGAATACATTTAAGAAAACCCTGTTTTGTGGATGCAGATGTAAAATATATAGATTCTGGAACTGGAGACAAAACTGTATGATGCATTGTGGGAATTTCATAAGAAATTATGATTTCCAAAAAAATATATATTTTAACAGCACAGATACAGTCTTTACATACAAATACAATTGCATATTTTTTATTTAGAGCTTAAGAATTAATTTTGTTTATAAGGACAAAAACACTCCAAGGAGTTCTATGATGTAATCACATATGGCGATAATATTAATACATAAAGCATAATATTAATGAAACAAAATAAATTAAAGAATGAAGTTTTACCTTCTGTCCAGGCCTACAAGTTAGAAACCATTCCATATGTAAAAATGGATAGTGCAAGTGTTTTACCACCCACACAGAACGTCAAACATAAGGTTCTTTATAAATTCTATATTATAGCTCGCATATTTGCCTCCTTAGGCAAATGAATAAAGACACTAGCTACTTATTTATATTTGTTATTCTCTCTCTTTTTCTCTTTTAAACACTTTTATTGTCTTTTAAACACTTTTTACTGCTTGTGAGCACATATTCCTGGCTGTTGCTATTTATGATGGCTGGCATTCATCTTAAGAACATACACTCCCACACAAATGTCAAAGGCTATAGGCATCTTATTAAAGTGCGATCCAGAGGGAAAATGCATTAATTATTTCTTTCTCAATAAGCACTTGGGTGTGCTTGGTCAATATGCCTGGAAGTCACCTTTTAACATATCTCTGTGTATTAAGTGTAATTAATATGGAAACTTTAAACTCTGTTTAAATGCAGTTTTTTATTACCTGTATAAGTATAAGGACTTATAGACTTGTTCTTTTACAAAATCATTATCTGTTAAATTTGCAATCTGTAACTTTTGCCTTTCTACCGCCATCTCTGTTTGAAATGTAAAATGCAGAGTTATTTTAATGCTGATAAAAAGTTCAAATTGTAAACAACTGCTGTAAAGACAAGTTACAAATGCTACACCATCTACAGTATGCAGACATGCGATAGAGTAGCCGGATTTTCTTTGTTTACAGACAGACATTTCCTGCGTATTCAGACCTGATAGGTCAAATTATAAATCATTATTATAAACTTACTGATGTGAACTTGGGTAAGATAAAAGGCTGTTTTCAATACTAATCTACTATGTACTTGCTCAATAATTGATTTTTACTCATTTGCAACCAAAAAAGGTCAGGATTGCAGCTTTATCAACCCTTACTTGTTGCTCAGGCCTCAGGTCAACATAAATGCCAAGAAAGTTAATCACACAATGGGACAGTGTCACCCTGAGTACCATGGTCTTTCCTTGCCATGCTATACACACTGCAGAATATTGAGTAATTTCATTGGCTGGCCAGGCATGTAGTCCAATGGGAAGTGCTAGACTGTGTGTGAATTTAAAGGGCTAGATGAATTTAACACAGGCTTGTGTGATTCTGTGATTTTGGGTCACTGGATATCATGGGAAATGTGGTCAGTAAATCTTACAGAGTGGTGACAAGCGCACCGGGGAGTCCACAGTGAGTGTGGGGTCTTTCAAGCGACATGCGGGAGATCAGCCTGACAGACTGCTTACAAGACATGCCAGTGGCCTAGGAGAGTCTTTGGCCAATGTTTATATTTTCTGTTTAGCTCACTTCAATATAGAACTCTGATTGCAATCTGCTTCTGGTTATTTTAACTTTAGCTGCATTAATTGCACAGTTTGGCACACCTAGGTTGGGTACTGAGATCCAAACTAAAATATTTTCATAACATTAGACAGTTAATGTATTAATATTTAACTCATTCATTGAACTACATGTCATTATTAACCCCATGTTTAACTTATAATGAACCGAGAATGTTATGTGTTTTTAAGGCTTGTAAAACTCAGCATAATTACTGACTGCTTGTTCACATGAGTGCATTGAGCTGGAAATACACACTCAGAGCGGTTTTTGTTTGTTTTTTGATTGTTTATAATAAGTGATACCAAAGTTGTTACTAAAAAGCAGCAGTTATGTTTAGTATATGGTTAGGACCAATTATTAAACTATTTGCTTTCTCAAAATAGCCATTACTTAAATCATTTACTGACATTTAGAATTTACAAAAATTCTAATTCCTGTACTTGGTGTATTTTTAATAAAGCCAGCTCTGAATTCTACAAAAAGTAGAGCTGGTCTGAATGTAAATGAAGCTCTGCTTTAGTATGCGTTTATGTGAGCTTGTGTGTGTTGGTGTATGAGTGTTTTTGTGCAGTTGTATTTGGAGGGCACTTACCGGTAGGCTGCTCATCAACATACCAATTATTCCAATCACCCCCCTGGGGCAACTGTGAGGGGTGTAAGCTTGATTTGCCACAGCAGGTCAAAGTGCCACTTCATAGTCATGGATTCAAAGAAACTAGGCAGAACCAAGTAAAGGTGGCAATCACACAGAACAATGGGGTCTTCTAACTGATAGGCTTGAATCGGCTTTATACAGATAAAAGACCCTGATACAAACAACAGCAACTGTAGATTGCAATACCGATAGAGTCATAAGTCACACAACCATTTATTCACAGCAAACTTTTGTGGCGAAGTTGAGAAGGGCTGGATAGTTTGATAGGGTCACAATAAAATGTCATTTGAGGATCCTGAGCGAGCAGCCAGCACTTTTCTTTTTAAGTCTTATTGCGTTTTCTCTCTTTTTTGTGTGTCTTTATTTTTGGCTGAAATTGAAAAAGGTGAAGTAGGTCACAAGGAACTGAAAAGATGTGCAGTTCTGTGGTCGGATAAGGTTGAACTTCAGGTTGAGACATGGGCTAACTTGCTTTGTAATCCTGCCCGTCTCCAGTGGAATGGAAAGTGCTGCCTGCACTATCCCAAAAGGAATAATATATAAAAACAATAAAGTCAAATCTTCAGAAGATTTTAATGATTTATTGTATGTGTAAAAATAATAACAAACTCAAATCTGACCTGCTATTTTGCCTTAATGTTATTCTGAGATCTTCTTACCTTTATGACATATAGCTTTAACCTACATTTTTATCCAACATGATGACTGGTTTTGATCATTCTTGAGTAAATGAGTGAAATCTATATAGCCCGCCACAATATATTTTTTATAAAATGTTAGTAATAGCAAAAGTGACTATTTTTAGAAAAGTGTAGGGGTGTAACAATATTCAAAACTGAACCGAAAATCCATAGTACACAACCCATGGTACATACCGCTGTATCTCAAGGCATACCAAACACCTCCCACCCCCTGTTGCCCCAACCCTGCCCTGGCCCACTGTTGAGGTTAACCTCACTTTACCTCATGCCACAAAACAAACACAAAGTTTTTATACTTAATATTTGATTAAATAGTAATTAGTGCACTTTTAACAGATCAACAAATCAAATACTTTCTCATTTAGTCTGTAATTTCATAATCAGCGTGAGTGAATAAGTGCTCTCTCTCCCTCTCCCTATCTCTCTCTCTCGCTCTCTCTCTCTCGCTCTCTCTCTCTCTCTCTCTCTCTCTGTGCATGGGTTCTGCATGTTAAGAAGTGTGTTCCTTTCTTATTTCTGAACGTACGTCGCTGTGTGAAGCTGCTGTTAGTTTTAAAGTTTTCTGTACTTTAAGTTAAGACAAAACATGCTGGTGAAGTTATGACCGCTCGCTCATAATACAGCAACACTTTCCATAAGAAAGACTTAAATCAGACTCCATGATCACCAACTTATAGTGCATTTAACACACTTAAGCATGTACTTTATACATATTGTCTGTCTTTAATATGCTGTATATATTGTATATGATGTACCTCAGAAGATAAACTACTGTTTTTCTGTACTGTATATTCCAAAAACAACTAAATATAAATAAACACATGATTGTGTTGTATCGAATTAAACAAGTGTGTATTGTATAATAATGTATAGTATGACATAGGTTCTTTGTTAAACCGGTTTAAATATGTATAGCAAAATAACACTATACAAAAACATTGAATTGAGTAATGTAGCTTCTAAAAATGAAGGGATAATTCTTATGTCTTTCTCTTTCTACAACGAAATGAAGCAAACAGAACATAGGGGTTCAATAAATAAAAATAGATAAATATTGGATTGTATTTGAACTTTAAACAACTGCTTAGTGTTTCATGTCATTGCAAATGGAAGTTCAGAATGTGGCATGCTATATTGATTTCGCTTATTTATAAAAAAATGCATTATTCATACCACATTATTTCTGTTTCTCTCCCAGAAATATGCATGAACAAACATTGATAGACAATTGCATGGTCGTGGCATTTCTCTTTTTCTTATTGTTGCAGTACAGACTAACGGCTCAAGGCAACTGTCAGACATCCCACATAAACACAAAAATTTCAGAATCATAAAAGAAATCTTCAGGTCATGGCATTTCTCCTGGCACCTCACTGTAGCCTCCAGAAATCAGCGCTTAAATATGTGCTATTCACAAAAGTCCTGCTACATATCAGTGTTTGGAGAATGCTGGGTGATAATTGTGAGCTGGGTGTGAATTGTTAGTGTTGACTTGGAGGTTTTGGTAATTAGCATCAATGCTGTTGTATAGAATCACCGTGACAGCATGGGTGGCTGTCAGCCTTATGCATTCTGATATATACCATGAGTTACCTTTAATTACAAGTTCCTTAAAAAGACAGGCGTGATCCTTTCCTGCTTACAATAAATCCCCCTATACGTGGTGACCTTCATTCACTGGCTCAAAATCATTCAAAGTAATAATAATTAGCAACTTTTATATTTAGAAATGTCACTAAGGTTATACTCTGTGCGAATCACTCATCAGAACATTCATGTTTTAATTACGTTTTATCCTATTACTGTAATGAACTGTAGGGCCAGTCTGAATGCACAAGGAATCTAAAGTCTTTTGGCGCGTGGAGTGAAACTCAAGGTCTGTGTGGTCAGTGTGTCCTTGTAAGAGAGTAAACCTGCCTAAAGTCCTCTTCTCGGGTATTGATTACTCTCCCTGACCTGCGAGAAACACACTGAACTCGCAAAGGTGAGCCCACAGAGAGACATTATTTTTCTTCATTGGGTGGGTTTGTGTGAAGGTGAGTTAAGAGAGGATGAGGCAAAAGAAAAGATATAGAGAGAAATCTAATCACGACCCACACACATAGACGTGACGCCAGACATATGAAGAACGATCACGCACTGATTGTTTTGTTTTATGTGTCTTTTAGGGGCAGGTTTATCTAAAACAGTTGAAAATATAGTAAGAAACCAACTCAACCAACTCAAAAAATACTCAAAACAGTTGCACAGCAGTGCTGCTTCTTTAAAAACACATGCAGAAGTATTTGTAGATGTTTTCATCAGACTTTGTGTCTGTCTGAGGATAAGTACTGATAAAACCAAACAAATATACAGTTTGTGGAGGCTCGTGGATGTCAAGTTAACTTGCTCATAACTTCCTTAAAGTTGTAATCCATAACTTTTGCCTCTTTATTGCCATTTATCCTCAGCACCCACACAGCTGGGTTCTGTTTACATGCTTGACATGACGTAATGCCGTCAAATGAAATCAAATTATAAACAGCTTAATTTATAAATCCTTATTATAAACGTGATGTTGATCTGTTATGTACTTGCTCAATAACTGTTTTTTGTTTATTTTTAAGAAAAAGTTATGGATTGCAGCTTTTAACAAAACCCTGGGTATCTTTAAAGCTTGAATTCTGCAAATTCTGTGATTAGTTCTTATTCATAACTGGTGCACCTTGACTTCCAAAACTTCCAACAAGATGTGATTTTTGAACATGAGGATACATGTGACAACTCAATTCTTATCACCCAAGCTCAATGTGTCAGAGAACGTACGCTAACCACTAAGCTATGACTCCAACATCAGCACACTTGGTTTGGAATGTGTGAACGAATCAGAGACGATGTGAGAAAGATGTGTTGATACACAACTTAAAGGTCAGAAGAGATTATTTTTGTGCAGGCAAATGACATGACGCATGTCTTATGAAATGCATATTTATGTTCTGTTCTTTGCAAAAAATTTGGGCATTTGAGTTATTGCATTTGATCAGATACACATCTTCAATGCAGATAAACACATACTCATGTTGGAATCCTGCTTCTTGTATCATGTCTTTACCTTCTAACACCATCTGAACTTCTCTCAATATAAACCTCTACCTCTATTTTACTGTAGTTTGCTTTACTCACTTACTCTGGAGATCAGAGAGCCCTTTAGCTGTATCGAATTTTGAAGTTTTCTTCTCACCATTCAGGGATTCCATTTTGGACTGAATGAGCCACCAGGTGAGACTTTGATAGTGTCTCTTGTGAGATATTGGATTTTCTCCCAAGAAAAATACATTTTGTTATTGAACAAAAGTGCAATAAAACTTGATCAACTTCAGATTTTGTCTGCAAATTTCTGTGGGTGTTAGTTATGATAGAGTAAAAAAACAATTGATAGCCACATGAATGGTTGGATCTTTTAATCCTTTGATCCATGAATTATTAAATCAAAAAGAAAATAAAAACATGCTTTAAAATAAAAAAATAACTCCCAATCTTTACTTTGTTGTTTTGTTTTTCTTTCCTTTAATGTCAGCCAGTGGCAATTTTTTAGGTAAGCATAAAATGGTTACACCATTAACCTACAAAAATTGTTATAAACTTGTAAAAGATTCTACAATAAGTTATGATCTTTCCTGGGTAGAAAACAATACAGATGTCAGTGAAGTGTAAACGCATACAATAGAAACCTTACATATTATCACATTCACAACCCCAATCACTACTCACCCACACACATCTGCTCATTAAATACTATATATTCCTGTTGCTCCATTTATACAAAATATAAGCACTGAAGTTCACAATCTTATAATCATGCATAATTAAAATCTTCTAAAAGTTGCATCACTATTTCCTTTCAAATAGTTTTAAAACTAAATGTAAATCCCACTGAAATGCCTATTAAACAAATGCATCCTAATCCATGCTGTACACTATTTTACGTTTTTACTTCTTTATTGAGCTGTGTGGGATTTCTTGGAAAATGAAATGCATGTTGATTTTCTACACTTGTTGCTACTTGGTGCTTCACACTTCACCACCTATGTGACATTTAGACATGTAAAGATATTTATAACATCTTATTAAAATATTTATAGAATTGTGTGCCATAGATTTAGTGACACAGTGTCACATCCTGAATGTTTCAAAATGCCATTTTAATCCCTTTATAATGCAAACATGCATGAGAGGGTTAATTGTATTCATGGTTACAATTTTCTGTGACTATTTGTATTCTGTCCGGACAGTTGTTTACAGACCTTTCCGAATTGTTTGTAGAGCCGAGATATTTTACATCAATCCTATTTTGATCTGATACAATCCAATTTACAGGCTGTTGGATAACTAGAGATTGATGTTACTGTGTATTGACTGAACACAAGTTTAAATTTCAGCATTTTTACCTTTGTGCTCTGTAAAGGGGAAAAATGTGCACAAATAGAATGAGAACGGCCCCCGCTCCAGCCAATGTACCGGGCTATTGATGAGACTTCAGGTCGGCTGACAAATCCATTTCACCAAAGGTCAAAATGGCAAATATAGTTCAGACATGGGTAACGCAGATGGAAAGTGGACTTTTATTCCCAGACATCAGACCTGACAAAGACTGACCTTGTGTGGAGTCTGGTTTGGTAACCACCCCATGCAGCAAATTGAAGTTCTTTTAGAAGATTATTGTAGCTAAAGATGTAAGGGAGACAATGCCTAAAAAAATATTTTGTGGGCATAGAAATACATAGTTGTCCTTATTTATTGGGTGAAAGGAATCCAACATTGTGTTTTTTATATTGCAACCCCTCATTACTTCACTTGTGCTTCATTTAAAAGTGCTTGTTAAGGGCGTTTCTAGCAGTCCATCAATACTGAAGAACAGGCTCCCCACAATGTAATAAAGTGTAGCTTTATCCCTTATCATTAACCCAGCAAATGGACAGAAACTAAATGAATAGTTTATTTACTGCATGTTAGCAGAACATAAAACTGCATCTGTCCTACTGCGCAAATTCGTATTCAGTGACTTTGCTTTCCTGAACTTTGAAACAAACATTGAGTTTACCAGATGTGTTTGGTAATTGAAAATATGACCACAGCTAATGTTTCGAAACATCCTTACACAACATATGACGTAAACCCAGATATTAAATCTGTACTTAGGAAAGTGTAACTCATTCCAAAAATATAAGTTCTCCTCTGCAAGTTGTCTAGTCACGACATCTCAGAACACTGTCCAACAATTCCCTGCAGCCACTCTTCATTGTAAGTGGTATAATGTAGGATATGTAGTATAAACTAGTATAAGTAGGATTTTAGATTTGTTGCTTGCATGTCAGTTTTGCTAAAAACCTAAATCTTGGCTTTATCTGACCACAAATATCTCCTGCATTGCAGCTGGGTTGCTGTTGTGCTTTTTTTTAGGAACTCCAGACAAGTTTTCATAGTTCCATATGAGTAATGGCCTCATTTGTGTCACCCTCCCATGTGGCTTCTCTCACAAGACTTCTTGTTCACACAGCGAGTTTTGAGGGATAACCTCATCTAGGCAGTCTGGGTGGTTTGATGTAGTTTCAACTTCCTGTTAATTGATCTAACAGTACCCACTGGCACATTCAAACAAAAATATGATACAGATCCTTTAATAAATTACTGTAAGACAACAGTTCTTATTGGAGCAGCTGTTTTTAATGGGTGTAAACTATTGATGCACAGACTTGTATTTTTTACTTGTATATTACTTGTACTGGTGCTTATATTGTTGTATTCTGTGTTTTTATTCTAGGTGCAACAATGACTCTGCAAGATCATGGGTTGTTTGTTCCGATAAAAAATGGTCTTCATTAACCATGTGTGTTCACCAAAAAGGAAGTAGTGGCACTTTGAACAGGTTTAAAAAATTACAAAGTGATGGTGACAAACATGCAAGCCAAACACATCAGGTGTATATATGTGAGTGTTCCTGTAGCTCAACTGGTAGAGCATTGTGTTAGCAACGCAAAGGTTGTGGGTTTGATTCCCAGGGAACACGTAGTTCTGATAAACTGTATACCTTGAATACACTGTAAGTCCCTTTGGTTATAAGCATATTTTGTGTAATTTTAGAGAAAATAAGCAAATATATACCTGTTACTCTAATGTTATGGTTCAGTTTGATAAAGAATGTTTTCAAACATAAAACAATGACCACAGAACAATGCATTCCTCTGTGAAATTTTAATGTTGTTGTTTGGTAAAATACTGAAATTGCTTAAGGGTCTGAATACTTCTGCATATGAATTGACTTTCCCATAACAGCTCTGGCCACAGGAGGGCAATAATGATGCATACAAAGCCTTAACCTCAAAGCTGAGCAGAAATGACTGGAGAATAACGTTGTTTCTCTAACTTATATGTATAAACACTGATCACATGCAGTATCAAGAGTGCCTGTGTCCTGGTGCATCATTGTTCTCACCAACAAGAGTTTCAGCACCGCTGTGAAATGCTCCACCACACATCAGTCAAATTTAGGACTCCAACAGTCAGTAAACCTTCAAACCAGCAGGTCTACAGCACACTGCAGAGACAGAGAGAGACTGATATCTCAAGAGCCACAGAGGTAAACAGCATCCACTGTTAAGTAAAGACAGTTCTCCACAGTGCACCAACAACACTAGGTTTGAGGATTGTTACTGCCTGCTGATGAACCCAACCTTCATGTTCAAGAGTTATTACTAGAAAACTACCAAACATTTTAATTCTGAGGAAAAGTTTCTATCTTTCTATCACCAGCCTAACCCACACTATAATCCCAATACTGAGCATCTTGACACACTATATGGTGTAAATTGTAACTAACAGGCAATATTTATGAAATAGCAAAAATGTAAAGGATTAAATGTTTTGCCAACAGGTACTGTAACGGAACAAATCAGAAAACCTTGTCCTTGAACATGGTTCAATCTTTAGTTAAAATCTGCTTTTATAAAACTGAAGCCTACCTTAATGAATCCAACTTTTATTTTATTGTTTTCTCTTGTTAAAGGCTAAATGTGATGACATTGGTTTTTTCATTTGTAAAACATTTTGTAGAAGAAAAAAAATCTAATTTAAGAGTGTTTTGAAATAGACGTTTAACATCATCACAACACCATTGCTAGGACAAATAAGCATTTATTTCAACAGAATTTTTGACTCAAAACCTCATACAACCTTGGTGACAATTTTTCAGGATGACTAGCCCTGACCTCCCCTACGGTTTTTGCAAAAATACATTTGGTTTGGCTCCAAAGATAGCACAGTGATAGCTGTTATCTTTGTTATCACTATCACTAAGCTGTTAGAGAAAATACAAAACTGAAAAATATTACGTTCCAGTTGTTCAGGGAGCAGCAATTCATGTCCCATAACATTAGCATTATTTGATGCTGAGTTGTTAATGTCTTTGTTTGAGCATCTACACATGGTGAGGGTGAGCAGTTTCCCCATTAAAGGTTATTCTATTTGTCAGCTTTCACTCAGATTCTAAACCCATGCTGTCCTGTACACTCACTCAGCCACACCTATGCAGCCTGAGTGTCAATAAGTCGATATCGTCAGGCCGCGGCGCAATTAAGACATTATTAAACTTTCCATTGGTCCTCTCTGAACTCCAGATTCACCCCACGGCCTCTCAGCGATCTTCTCTCGTGGAAGAAATCTCTAGTCTGTCTGATAAACCTTGGCTGAGCTCCATAAAACCATGACCCTCTCACCCTCCACTTCTCCTCTTGCTAGGCTGTGCCCGCTGGGTGTAGATATGCCAGAGTGAGTGAGCTAGAATCTGACAGATGTGAAAGGGTCGTCATGTGGACAGACAGACCTCATCTGCCACCACTGAGGGGTAAAAACTGTCTGCCTGGTGTGACATATTGGAGAGATGTGCTGTTATTTATGAGTGAATTAGTGTGTTAGTGGTGTTTTGTATGTGAATTAATCAGTGATGTAATGAAGCATCAATATGTATTGAATCGTGACATATGTGCCTTATTGTGAGGAGGCAGGGAAGCCAATTGGTCACTGCTAAGCATGTCAAAGGACTTCTGGGTGCATTGAGCTGTAAACATCTGGCTTCATACTATTATCAGTTACTATGATTTTAATGATGTTAAATATCACTGCACTCGCCTGTGAATGAGGGGATAAAAGCTAGGCATGTGATATAATAAGCTGCTGTGTTTAGACTGACATCAACAGTCATTGACCTCTCTATACACCACAGCACACACCCTGTTCTCTTCATTTAATAGCTAGACAGTCTGTCCTACACAGCACAGGAGCGACTGTGAAGATCTGCAATGAAGTCATCCTTGTTGATGCGTTCCCAAGGGCAATTAGACATTTATCTGCCTTCATTCCACACACACATTATACGCTCTGCTTTCAGGCGCCAGCTGAAAATAATTGGCAGTACAGAAATAAAACAACACAAATATTAGAAAATAATATAGACTTAAACAGTGTGTGAAGCGCTCATTTTTTATAAAATAACACCATCTAATAGCAGCCTCATTTGAGCTTGCTGTGATGTCATTCTGTGAAAAATGTGAAAAGGGCAAAAGTAGAATATGGATATAAGACTGGAGGCGGTACTTAGCACTTTGATTGGCAGGTTAGGCTGGACTATAGTGATCGCCAGCCTGCAAATTGGAACAGGTTAAACTGATGGACATGTAAATTGGTTATTCGCCAAAGAATCCACCTATCACCTCTTTCAGCCTCATCTGAATAAACTATAAATCTGTGAGCAAGATTTAGCAATCACGTATAGTCATAATTAAACCATGTAAGGTAAATTATATTTTGTAAGATTTCAACATGGAAACATGTAAACATCTAATGGAAACACTACATTGAAAAAAGCCAAATGAGACTTTGCTACCTTGTTTCAGAAGTTTATTTCACTGCTTTTAATGTATCTGAACACACCTTTACCTACCCACTCACACACACACACACAAAATCAACCAGCAACCAATATAAACTTCAATCAAGGCACCATAGAGCTTTTGCACGAATGTCACGCTGTGATAAACACAACTACGGTACAATAACTTTTATTTGTTTTCTTGCCGCATAACAAAAAAGAGACTTTGAATCACAGCGGCCTTCAGAGAAGGTGATTACGATAAAGTGAGGTAAAATTTTCTCATGTCATCACAAAGGTACTGAAAGGAGAAGCATGGGGTAATTGGAGACTAATTTGGCCTTTGTTCTTTCAGTCTCTGATGTGACGCTTTCAGAAGATCTGTCCTTGCGCCTGCAGCTTGGATCCACGTCCACACGCGACTGTTGCCTCATGCTTTAGTGTTAAGGTTGAGAGAATCTAAAGGCCTGTTTTGATCACAAATGATGTGGCAATTTTATCCAGTCAATCGTCGACATTGTTTGTGGTGTGTCACTTGCGTTGCACAGAACGTTCCAGAAGCTCGTCACTGTGCACTCTGTGTTCATAAAAGAATCTTCAGCCTCTAAAATCCCATTTCACTCTTCAAGTGCAAAAGCAATTTGAAGAAGCCAACCTTTGGAAAGGAGCTTTCTTAGTTGAAGTGCAAACGCAACCTTAATTAGCAAATGATAATTGTATGCAGCACAGTTTACTTTGCAATCTGAGGCTCATTGTTGGAACGGTTCCTCATGGAAATTGCAAAGCTTTCCCCTCAGACCACTCCCCACGACATTTACAAAATGTCAATACATTCACAAACAGTAAATTACAAGCAAATCCAGTGTAAGAGCTACATTTGTTACGTCAGTAGTTGCCTTTGATTAACCGGACGACACTTTTGTCTGTCTGGGATGTGCTGAGCTATTTATCATGAAACTTGTCAAGCTACACGATTAATAATGTAATTGTCAAATTTTCCAAAATGTTCTAAAAATCATCCACACAAAAGTATTAATTTTATTTTGTTTTCTAATTTTAGATGTCAATTACAATGAGTTATTTGGTTCTTGAAAATGTCTCGGGAATCAATTTGTCAATGAATCACTAGTAGAATGGGATTAGTTCAATACGATCCTCTTCAAATTCCACAAAACAATTATGATTGTGATGTTTTACACAGAGTGGTGCTTTGGTTCCAGGACTATTGCAACAAGATTTAAAGGAATAGTTCGACCAGAAACTCTTCCTCATGTCATTCCAAACCCGTGTGACTTATTTCTGCCATTGAACGCACAAATTGAATTGTAAAAAAACTTAATGTAATGAAAGGACTGGAACTGTCAAGTGCCAAAAATGTGTATGTTGCCCATGAGACTATATTTATTCACATATTAGCAAACATTTCTGCTTTTGTATTTAGACTTTAAAATAATCTGCAAGATTCATGAAGCAGATGGGCTACAGCAGCAGAAGACCACACTCCTGTCTACAAAGAACATGTAGCTACAGTTGGCTCATGCTCTCCAAAATTGGACAACCTTTACCGAGAAGAATTAAAGCAAAAGGGGTCCAGCTTGGTTCTAGCAAACTGTGGCTGGTGAGTGTATATTTCTTTTTGGGTAAAATATATCTACTCTGTAAAGAGCTTTCATTGTCCCATTTTTGCATCACCTGTCTACATTAGACAAACTTGGGCCAGTTATTAACAGTCTAATATTGGAAGCAAGTGTTTGATCAATCACGCTGTTTATAGTGCACGTTAAGTCAACATCACAGAAGCAAACAAGAGAAAACCTTAAACTAAAGAAAGGTCATCAGATCAATAATCCATTTAAGATGCTCTGTTGGATTCTGACAGCCCACTGCTGGCAATCAAGAGGGAGGGATTTATCTTTACCTAACATTTAATCCTCAGTCCTGAAGAAGGTAGAGTGACTAAGACATTCGATTTTCACTGCCCCCTTAAAACCTGGACCCATTTGGTGAGAGTGATTTAGAATTTGTGTTCTATAGCTTACCGGGTAGCTGTTATAACTTTAGACTGACATGACTTAGATTGAGTTAAGATGGAAAACAGTTGCACTTCTAAATGTAGCAAAAACTGCTGATTCTCCTCCAAGCTGTTGACAACAGTGGCACTAAGTGACCCCTTTTGCGTGCAGTTTTACCAGGAGGAGTGCTGATCTAAATTCATATATTAGCAAGACAGATGTTAAGTGTCCTTAACAAGCTTTTGCTAAAACAGCTGTGTTTAAGCAAACAGCAAATGAATGAGGGCGTTTAATTGCTGTTTGCCTCGAAAATGTGATTTTAGTAAAAAATTGTTAAAGGTGATGTAATTTAAGTGTTAAATACTGTATTATATAAAATGTGAAGAGAGTGACTCATCAAAACATTGGTCTGTTTGTTTCTCAACCAGTAGCATTGGCCTCAACCAGTAGCATTTGCCTCAACCAGTAGCAATTGTATATGTTTGACCAATGGGAGACAGCAAAATAAAAAAGACACACCAAATTCTGTGATTTTGTTTAGTGACAGCAGACTTTTAAGACTGAGTGTCCTTGATTGCCAAATAATCTATATTATGAGGTATCAGCCCCTGGTTGGTTTTTATTGTGACAAGTGTTTGTGACAAATAAAATAAGTCATATTTCTTAGTTGTTCTATTACAACACAATGAAAAGGGATGGACACAAGCAGCAACATCTTATGGTCTGATAAGGACAGAGCACAAAGCCCTCATAACTGAGACTGGGTGCTCTAAATTTCCCTCAAGCAACTGCCTGCAGATAATTCTCTAATTGTGTTATATAGGTTTGTCTTCTACACAGATGTGTGTCTTTTGTCAAGTTAAATTTGAAATCCAATTATCAGGCAAAGTAATTTTCAACAGAAGGAGGTGGGGAAAGAAACAAGCACATCTTCCTGTTTGCTCATTTGGATGAGTGTGGGTGATTTCAGTGAGTGTGGGTTAGTTAAGAACCAAATTCAAACCTGTTTAAGTGGGCCAACAATGATTTTTAAACAATTGAGAAAAAGTGACTTTCAAGAAACGTGATTAACTTTTAATTTATTTTAATAATTGTAATAATAATAAAGCTTAAAACATGTAGTTTTTCATTCAAACATTTTATTTTTGCATTTTTGCTATATCAACCTTTTTGTAAAAACATCTACTAAAGCAAACAGGGTGCTGTAGACTTTAAAATCTACTTTGAGAGCTTTCATCTCAAAATCTGTAATGCTAATGAGCTTTCTCTTGAAACCCATAACCGCTGGCTACATACAGTTACTCAGCCAAGCCTGTGTTATCCATCACCGCAGTCAACATAATCAACAGAGAGTACAACTGCAGCAGATTAAATTGTCCATCTGTCCAAATACTAACCAGGCTACACATAACTGAACTGCCAAAATCTGAATGTTAATATTGACAGTGATGCAGGAATACTGTAGAACACTCAGTTCTCTTTGAACTCTTTGAAGCCCTCTAAATGACATCCAGATTTCAGTTTCAGCAAAATCAGAGCTTCTCATTTGGTGGATCACGACCCAGAAATGGGTCACCGGTCTCTTGCAATAAGGTCAGAAAAACAAACTACATGCAAAGGTAAAATAAAGCTAAGCAGCATGCATTGTAAATAAGCATGCAAAACAAATAGGCTTATTAACTTTTAAAGAGTGGATTTGTCATTGATGTTGAAAGCTACATCCAATCAAGCTCTATGACGTTTTGGCTCATTTGTCACTTGGTAGAAACTACATTATGCAGATGCTGACATGAATAAAATTATGCAGGAAACTATGATCCAGTCTATATTAAAATGTGCGTTCACGGACATGACTACATTGCATTTTATGCATTGCATTATTGACTGTATTGTTTTAATTGCACTAAAATCTCATTGATGTTTATGCACTTGAACATATGAACATTATGAACATTTCTCATATTCAGCAGCCTAATACTATATTTAGCTCAGTGTTTGTTTCATGTGTTAGCTGGTAAATCACACCTCTGCTGTTTATGCCTTTACAAACATTTCCTATTCAGCATATGTCAGAGTAATTTGTTTTTGTTGTGCCTAGGCAGTAATATTAATAGTTTCATGTTTGAATTCAAGGTCATTTTGACAGGGAAATTTCATACCAGGAGCTCAATAAACGTCACAGGAGTTTTCCCACCTCCACTGTATACCAATGTTGGTTAAAATAATCTTTTTACTTAAAATCAAAAACAACCCTAATATTTTCATTATTTAAATGTGCTTACATGTTGTACAGTGCATGTGGAGTGCAATAGATAACCTCTTGCATTCAGTTAATATGATCTTTGCATTCAGTTAATATGATCTAGTTAACGTCATTAATCTTAGCTTGTTAACTACTTTGATACCCTCACACACACTCATGTAGACAGGTACAAATAAAGACATCAGGCCCAACTGTTTTTGCAATGATTTTCAATTTTCTTTCAGAAATATACAGAGCCAAAGCATCAGAAGATCACAAACCATTACAGGTAAAGTACATCTTTTTAATGCTTTTACTGATAGAGTCACTGCAAGAAAATAGTGGTTCACCTTTTTATAACCGTGGTACATTACAGTCTAATAACTTCAGAACTGCTGGATTGATTTTCTCGACCTCTGTGTACACAACCCATCTCTGTTACGGCAGTAGCATGTTGCAGAAAAACAAAGTTTTGTCTTAAGGTAACACATTATCAATAAATAAAACTTTGATGTAGTGCTCGGGACATGTAAAAAAGACTCAATCAACACAAACATTTCAGAAAGAGCCATCATCAAACATCTGTTCTGCTCTCTGGTATGTTTCCTAGATACAGATCGAGTAAAATTTTTACAAAGCGTATATCACTGATGCAGCATGTCTGGTGGGTACAAAAATTATTACACAATAATATGCCTATGTGGCCTAGACTGCGACTGTTCCTCAACTCTGGGATCATCATAATGGAGATGCCTATATAAACCGGAATCGTCGAGGGAGGGGAATTCATAGCATTTCATTAGCCAGTAGCCTGCCTGGCTGTGCTGAAATGTCAGGGGAGAAATTGAATACTCATAAATGTGGTCTGCTGTCTGCGGCTGGCAATGACCCTGGCCTATCATCTGGAGTGGTGTTTGTTCATCTGTTTGGTTTGGTTGTAAGTATACGACCATCCAGCGCCTGAGGCAGGTGAGGCTTGCAGTCCAGAAGCTATTGAAACTCACCAGGGCTGGCTGATAAGAGCAGTGCACATACTACAAACGGCTTCTGAGTGCTAGTCAAACACAGAACAACAGCTCCTAATCCAATATTTGCGTTCTGCCACCACGTTGATTATAGCACATGTTTGGAGATCCTTTATTTGAATGGTGACTATACAAGACTTGAACTCATATTGAGGAGTTTGAATGCTCTTGCGACTTTTTAAGATTGTTTCAACTTATATAAACCAGACCATATGGTGTTATTTGCAATCACATATGTTCATTGCAAAGAATAATTATCTATATGGTTCCACTTGGATTTTACAGTAAATTACTGCAGTGACAGAAGGGAAGGTTGGCCGCCCTCAGCTCAATGAAATCGTGGTTCCGTTCATTGTCAATCTTCACTCTAACGCAGTCATACCATGTCATAAACAAACTGTGTTCAAAATGATTTTGGAATTAGGAATTTAAAATTCAAAAGTCCTAAAGCAGTTAGGAGTAGTTTCAGTACCATATTCCATGGAATGGAAAACCTAAAAAATAAGGAAATTTTAAGAATTATGGTTTCCAGGGACATTTGTGGAAATGGCACGGATATTTTAATAACATCAGAGTAGCAGACCAGGATAAGTTGCATGTGGACACTCAGTTCTAAACACTTCACAGCCAAAGTAAGCTTCACTGGCTTTGCAGCCAAAAATATAAATTATAGAGATTGCTTTTACAGTATCAATGATGCGATTTGCTTTTTGCCCTTTACAACTCAAATTGACTGAAGAACAAAGCAAAATAGCTGCAATTTTACGCACAGAGAGCATAAGAAATTTATATACAGTGTAGCAACGACTGTGAGCTGTATTATCAGCACTGAAACAGGCCTTGTTGAGCTTAAGCCCCACAATGGGCACCAATCCATTTGTAAAATTAGACTCATCCAATAGCACTCATGTATGAAACCCATTGGAATGCCACAAATAATAATCATACATAAAGTGCTTACATCAGCGAATGACTCAGTGGCGTCACCCCCCCAATGATTCTTGTACTAGGGCGGAAGGGAACAATTGTCAGGTTGGTACAAATCAAACCTCGTCTTCTGGGATAAAACTTTAAGATCTTTGCAGTTCAAGTGAGGGCCACAGTTCTTCCTCGTTTATATGAGGGAAAGTCTCTGGTCATATTTATCTTTATTATCAGGGGAGAATGGGAGATAACTTGTAGAGGAGATAACAGCATAGAGTGTCGGAAGCTTTGATAAGCAAAACGCACTGATAGCTTTCGCATCCAATCTGTGTTGGTGTGGTCATAAGGGAGCACAGAATGAGACCGTAGAGGTTAGTCACCTAAATGTGAATTCAGGGTTTTATAACCCAGACATACTTTGGCAGCGAGTGAAGTGTTGGTATCATGTGACGTAAGTACAGTTGGCACTACTACTGGGATGAATCTGAACCTTGTTATAAGAGGTCGGTGGCAATTTCGTACAATTATGCCACTTAATGTTACACCACAGATAATGGCTGTTCTCCCTTTTAAAGTACTACAGACATAAAGCCACAATTTTGATTTTTTTTGTCTGGCCGAATATTTCTTCCCCAGAACAACAATAAATAAACTGTTAAATGATTTAAGAAATAGGACAATCAGTTATATGCGGCCATTGCTGATGACTCATTTGGCACAGCAAATGGACCAAAATTATTGGAATTGTGGCCAAAGTCTAAGAACTGCAATTTAGAACTAATAATTGGTGACAAACCTTGGCAGATTCATATTTCACAGCAATGCAACATTTCAAAACTGTCTGCAGGAAGTCTATTTATCGGGATGTGCGGTTGGTGTAGTGATACAAAGATGGACATGGTTTGGAACTTCACAGATTTCCATGTTTCCAGCACAGCACAGCGTTCAAAACAAAGTTTCAGCATCACACAGTTACAATATATATTTTAAAATATAGTTTGTGTGTTTATCTGCACATCCCATGTAGACTCCAGTGCTAGCATGATTTCAGTACACTGATTTGGGACTATGGTCTTACCTAACAAGTGTACAGGTGTAGAAGTGCATGAGTTATCAGTAGTGTCATAGGTTGCGATTTCAGTTCTGCAGACTAAAATACTGAGAAAAGGATAAACAGAAACAGAAAAACAACACATTTACATTAAGCATGAATGCCCATCCCCCCACCCCATTCAAAGAATTTACACAAACTGCTCACTTATAACAGTGAGAAAACACAATGCAGTAAATGTTCAATGTCAACCACATTAACAGTAGACAAAATATATAAATCAGAGCAAAATGTACATGTTTGTATCATCCATTCAGATTATGATTACCTAAATTTGTCTTTTGCAAGATAGAAGTGATTTGAAACTATATATAGCACAAGTTCAATGGCATTTTACGAAGTGGAAGGTTGAATATTGAGTATTGGCATTGAATATAGTTTGACTACATACCAGGAACATAGTGTGTTGTCTTTGTTTTAAATTCAGACATCATTGTTTTCCAGTGCATTATCCAAACCATTCCAATAAAAATAGTTTTTAAAACTAAAGGTTCAATTTTTTCCTGTCTTTCTGCTGTCCCTGCTCAATATGCATGGTCAGCTATAAGTAAGTCATTTGTGAGTTGATTTCGCCAAAAAGTGTAAACAGTGTGTATTTGTGTCGCTTTTTGCTTCACAAATTTATTCATTTATTCATGTAGTGGTAAATAAATTGCACACTTCAGCTTTAAAAACTGTGGGACAAAATATAATATTTGTCGATGTCTGCGCACCTCTGAAAGGCCCACTCAGGGCAAAGTAGACAAAGATACATAATCCCAATTCAGGTTCAATAGCCAATGAATTCAAACAATAATGTTAAGATGCTGAAAAATATGAATGTTCAAGAAAGAATAAAAGGAAAGAACACAGTACACAGATATATCTTATCTTTGAATTGTAAACCGACAGCTCAGAAGTATCTTTTATCTGAGATTCTCACATTTTGTCAGAAGAGCCAGAATCCAACGATTCTGACTGACATTAGTTATTAAATCATTGTCCTTTTGTTCTTTTGTTCACTTGTTTAGCAAGCTGTGGTAAAGGAGTGGCATTGAGAAATCTTATATACAACTTTGACAGTTGTGCTTCAATGTACAGGAGCAAAAGAGCATTGTCCTTCAATGTCCTTCAAGTTTCTATAGCCTTCATCAGCTCTCTTCAAAGACCTCATCTATGGCATTTTTCACAACTCTGTTGCTGTGTCTAGGAGGTTATTCATCCAGAGCTCTTTCAAAGTCACTGGAACTACAGGCAAGGACACTGGTTGAGTTAAGACCCTTATGTCTTTCTGTGTTGGCAAGTAACATCACTGTGGCACACGGTTGTTTGAAAAAAGTCTTTGGCCCAGACGTTTATAGTAGGGCATCTAGTAAGTCTACAGGAAAGTTGTGAATCGGTAAGGCTTCCTAGAGCTGTTAAGTAACGTTTGGACAAATATGAAAGATATATAAAGCAAAAGGAGTAGGGGAAAAATGAATTGGTGTGCTAGATGTGCTTGAACTAGACTCCTGATTTGTGTCTTGGAGGGTTTCAATCCCTCTTTGGCCAAACCCAGTGTTGGATTCCCCTAAAACTCTGTCATCTGTCCATCTCCAGGCAGCCCAGGTCAGACATGGGTCTGCATGCGTTTCTGCAGGGGCCGTGTGAGGTCTGAGTTCTGGGATGAAGACTGAGAGTAATGGGATGAAGATGAGGCGGAGGCCTTGCTGTCCTTGTCGAACTGCACATAGCCATCCTGCTTGCTGTAACTGCTCACGCTGCTGTCGCACTGCGTGTCCAGGAACGAGCTGGAGTCGCTCATAGATCCCCGCTGGAACTCGCGCTCACACAGCTCGATGGAGCTGCTGCCCATGCCCAGCACAAACCGCTGGCTGTAGTCGTACAGGCGGTTGGGCCCGGCACCCAAGGTGGAGTAGATGTTAGTAAAGGACATTCCTGTGGGAACCCTCTGCTTGCCGGTGGTGGCCGTGGCTGGATCTCGGCGGATCTCTGTGGTCTGGTTTCCGGTCAGAGTGATGGTTGGGGTGCCGTGATGCTCCTTGAAGGTGTTAACGCTGTAGTATCCATTAGTTGGATCCTTAAAGCAAGAAGCAATGAACATAAAACCATGTCAATGACAATAAAAGGGTTATCCTTTACTACACTCAAAGATGGATGGTGTCTTTAGCAGATGATTTAAGTTGCTCACATCAGCAATGGTCTTACAACAATGTGTTATATTGCGGTTGCTTATAAAGTTACTAATTGTGCTGTTTTAATTACTTTTAATTACACATTTGGCACTTGAGAAATGTTTATTTTAGACCTTGTTTTCCGACCTTCAGCATGTCAGTGTAAATGCTCCCGTAAGACGTAAAGCTTTTTGAAGCCAAAACATGCTTTTTAACTAAGATAACAAGTATATAGAAGTATGTTACTCTAAGCTAATTATGAAAAATTTGTATTGTGCAATTTAATGCTACTGCAATAGCTATTAGTCTGTATTTCATCATTAATTAGATGTCACATTTTTTTTAGAATAGAAAGTAACAATCAAAGCAAAGGAACTCGATGCCGTGGCTGCTGTCGTTGTCGTGGTGCTATGTAGGCATGGTTGCTAAGAAGCACCACGGGCGGCATGGTGTGGACGTGAATGCCATTTTGAGCGGGTGCGCGGGCCAGATCTCGCAGGGGAGGGACGATAATCATTGTTAGGCAATATCTCTATGACAACTCGAGAAAGGCGTTGTCAGGTGCGTTTTATCAGACGACAGGTGTGTGCTCTGTATCTGTGCGGTGCTGTCCCTCTTTACACTGCTCATTTTACACACTCTACGTTTCGGGAATCAGTCCCATGGGAAGCAGGTTCAGCAGGCACTGAATCAGATTTTAGGAACATTGAGTTTACACATAGATATGTTTTACTTCCTTCAAGAATTTGAAGGAAAAATATTTGCTGTGTTTAATTCAAATTAAACTGCTGTGTGGTTAACTGTGTTAAAATAATTATAATACAATAACTGGTCAACATGTCAGTGTGTATCTAAACACTTTTGTAATGATCATTCCAAAAATGTAAAGTGTAATTATAACTGTTAATGCGATATAAATTGATGTTGTTTTGAAATAAATAATTGGTTTTGGCTGGACAAAAATTTCAATATCCATCTTCAAAGCAATTTCCTGACATAAACCATCATTATAAAACCATAGCAGTTTTTGCTAATGCATAAATGATTATTCAAACTAATTACATGCTTTTTTCATTTTCTCCTCACAATCAAATAATTTCAATTTATAATTTGTTAACATTTTATGTCAATTTTATTATTTGATAAGCAGCCATAAAATAAGCAAGATAATAAACTGTGAGTTGATCATTAATCCGTATAATTAAACCAATATTTTCAGAGAGTAGACGAAAGCAAATATATTTCCAGACCAGCTCTTAAACATTTTATTTGCTTCCTGCTATCAAAAGAGACGAATTAGATTAATTGTTGATTAATTTATCTATAGCCCTACAATATATGTATGGTGGAATATTTCTATTTCCATTATCAAACCTTAGTTCCTCCTTCATCACTTCCTTTAAACTTCATTAAGTCCAACAATACCTTGATGTGCTGATACTCTTTCTCTTCCTCTTGAAGTACCTCCAGTTGCTTCAGAACGGACTCCTGCTGAAACTCTCCTCGCTCAATCTGTGGTAAACAACAGATCTTTGAATTCCTCTCTTACGTCTCCTCCAGTGTCTTTTTGCAGATTTACTCTGTAATGCTTAATAATAGTCCACAGAATTGACGTGAACAGGGCAATTTTCTATGAATATTTTTCATGTCATTAGCAAAAATTTCCAAAGCAACCCCATTTATATCTGTGCCCATCTTCCTTGTCTTGTGTAGACAGAATTAGTTAGTAGGCAGAATTAGTTTCAGAATTTAGTTTAACCTCGGAGGTGTGCGTTGGTATTGAGTGCTACAAATATCTAAAGTTTGTGGCTATGTGTTTTGACAAAGGTTCACAGAGGCCTGCAGGAGAAAAGGTACATTTAAGCACTAGTATCTCCATGGCCACCGCATCTGGCTATGCCCATGTTCTCCTAGGAATTGCAGGCTGATGGCTAAATATAGGCCTTCAGGCCAGCAGGGTGCATATGCTTATGCTACATTATTCATGGGTTTGACGTTAGTTAGCAGTGGCGAGGGAGATACGCACTATTAGTGTTGCGGTGGAGATGATTAGCATTCATTAGCTTTGGATGTGACAGGTACTAGCATAATGAGCTAGCCTGTTGATCTGGGGGTAATGATGGGATAATTTTGAGGGGTCAAAAAGTGTACAAATATGACTCACCATAAGCTGTTTCATGCTGGAGTGTTCCTCGTTTTCCCGGGCTGCGTTGTGATCTTTGTGTACAATTTCCACACGTATGTCATTCTTGGCTGACACCACACCTTTGAGGTCTGAAAGGCAAGTGTGTGTTACTTCATTTGTGTCATTAATTGTAAAGCACTGATGTAAAATATTGCAAAGAACAGAATCTATACCATGCCACTTCACATTGCTGTAATAACGCTGCCTTCAAGTCATGTAGGAATGATTGTATTTATGAGATGAACACACACGAATGCTACCATAGTTTACTGATGGGAAACGTTCTAGTGATTTGCCAATCTGGGGTTGTGACAGTTAAAGAATAATGGCAGAAACATAATAATTCAATTCTAATGAACACATAATTCATTAGAACTGTGAATGTTTACTGTTCATTTAGTGTGTTTACAGTTTGCACACATTTTGTGTAGTTCTGACAAATAAAATTAAACTTTTGGGACAGTTTATGAGGCCACATGTTTGAGTGACAAAAATACTTCTATTATATCTGGTGGCAACACTAGAATGATAAAACTATATTGATAGAGCATCAATTACATTTTTAATATGTGTAATTATTCTATTATTTATTTAGTTTATTTGTCTTTTATATTGTCTTTGTTGTAAAGTGAATAAAAAAAGAGAAGAATTCCTTGAATGCACAATAATTTGTAATTAATTTGTAATCAACGTTTAAACTCGTAAATAGAAACTTTCCAGGAGGACTTGAAGGCACCACAGAAGATCAGAGGAACCCTAAAGGAACCAGAGATGCATCACTGGAAGATTAAACAGCTCTGAAGATGCATTGAAGAACAATGTTTATAGATCATTTGTGACGGTCAGGTAACGGGTCTTACTTTCTGTCTTAATTTTGCTTGCAAGTTCTCTCTGCTGAGCACAGATGGAGGTGGGCAGTGTAGGCATAACCAGGTGAGCGTCTTCTGTGGCATACAACAACAACATGCTCAATGCTAAAAATGCCACAAATGTACTGCAAGCTCATTTTAGCTGTCTGACGCTAACATAACTCTGTACATGGATGTGCTGCTTTTTCGTTTGATCATGAGAGAATGGTTGCGGTACAAAGAAAACAAATAAGAAACTATCGGAAAGAATTCACTAAGCGTGAATCGGGCCCACTGATCATTTATTTGCATGCACTGTTTTTCACACTGTGTACTGTTACACTGTTGCATGCACTGCTGTTACTCTTTTGACTCCCAGTTTACTAAAAGAATTATCTGAATTAGGAAAGAGTGCAAATGTGCCCACAATATATTTGCAAAGCACAACTTTCTTATACAGAAGAATGCAGCAGACTGCTGCGATCTGGCATACATTGCTGGGACTGTACAGCATCGCTCCATTATTGCGATTCAGGCAACTGAATCAGCTCTTTAAAAAGGCCAAGAGTACACTCGACTATACGCATCTGAATATATAATGCTCTTATCCATCACTTGATAAATTACAGCTGCCACGATCAATAGAAAAATGTAAACAAACAACTATCTTAAATAAACATTTCGTTTACCATCTGCTTTCCACGGGTGGTATAGCGCAATATTAATTTCATCGAGTTTCTTGTTTAAGGTGCAATCTATATACATTGAAAGGAGGCATATTAGTGCTTAAAAAAGGTGACAATTAATTTAAACAAGGCTTAACAAGTCTTTTTCAGCACATTTAGTGTCTGTTTAAACTGGATTGCTGGCGGGTAGTAAATAATAAACAGTTTTTGCACTGAAATACTGTGTGCAAAACTAAGGGTGTTTAGTGAATTAATCCCAGAGACTTGACAAAAAGGAAGATACAGAAATAAAGCTTGGTTTCTGTGAAGTGACATGAACAGCCTAACACCCTTCTCTGACTTTGACTGAGGAGCACTTAGTGTGTTCCAGAGATGGACATGCAGGAACCCAATTGGCTAAGAGGTGCATACTTCTCTGAGCGCGTGTGCAGCAGAAAGCTCCAAGGGTTCCCATGAGGACGATGAATGCAACGAAAGCTCCAACTGCTACGCCGATGATCACGGCAACAGGGAGGGAGTCTGTTGGAAAACAAAACATAGCCTGTACAATAACACAGCATGGGCAGGACTGGTGGATCCAACAAATAAATCAAGCCCTGCTGGAAAAAAACAGCCTGAGTTGGTTTTCTGGTTTTGGTCTAGGTTTCCTGGCCTGGCCAAACTGGTCTTCGGTTACTTTAGTGAGTCCAAAACCCGATAAAACCTGGACCAAAGACGACCAAACCAGCAAAGGTCGGTTTAATGTTTGTTTTCAGCAGGGAGGCGCCATTGTTCACTCGTGAACACATTTCCTGTAGGCACTAGCATGCTACAAATGAGAATGACAAATGTTGTTGTGTCAAAGAAACAATCGCACCTTAAAGGTATCACTTCAGAGGAATCTACACAGACAATTAACACCTCAATCACCTTGTAGTGAAAGCACAGATACCTTTACATAAAAAAACAGGCATGAGAATTGACAGAAATTCCAATTATAGCACACATTTAGCATGTGACATGCACCTAACATTTCTTGAAAGTGCACAAACCGAGCTCCGCACAAGCAATTATCACTTACCTTATGTCATTTAAGTATTGTTTATGTGTTAGATTGGATGTGGGTGTAATGTGATTTGAGACAATGAATTAAGACAACTTGTGCTCTTGTTGGTGTTTAAACTATAAAATTGAGCCAATATTTTGTGGCCAAATGATAATGAGGGGCTGTGTAAGACAATAAGCGGTACATATTGTATCTAAAAAAAAAAAAAGAAAATTACTGCCTCCTATAAACTAAACATTACAACTCATGCATTGCAACAGTTTAAGTCCATTAATACATTAGTTACTGTACCCAGGTCAAAAAAACTAATCATATTTATAAAATGCATTTACATTAAAGAACAGAATTAGAGTGAGGCAAAACTAGTCCACAGAAATAAAATGTAATACATGTGAGTAAAACCATGAAGGCGTTTGGGAGATATGTTTTAAGAAATGCACAAAAGAGAAATTAAATTTCTGTAACAAGGTTGAAAATTAAACAGGCTAAGTGTCGTTAATAAATTTATATGATTTATTAAGCTCACATTTGAATGTGCAGTTACTATTGGCATTGCCCTGAAATAATAATTTAGCATTTTAAGCATTTAACATTTTAAACTGGAATAAATAAACTTGATTTATAGGGAAGATTAATGTGATTTATTGAAGATTTATTGAAGATTAATGTGATTTAAATGTGAGTCGCTAATCACATTAAAATGACAAATTATGAAGAAACTAATGCAGGAACCTTATTATTTCTTTTAAGTTCTCTGTGTGAAAAATGGTCTGTTTAAGTGTTTCTAAAAAAACTACATAGTTGTAAAAGAGGCTACTCATTCACTGTGTAGCCTGTGATGTCACTTCCAGTAGCATACACCAATAAGACATTTCTGGGCCAATAACGACAACCAATAATCAACAGCTTATTTTGGCTAACTTACGAATTAGAAGTGTTCCATTTCTCATGTTTAGAATATGAAGAAGATAATAATTATAACAGCAATTGTACCAGATACCACCATATAAACTAGATCACTACTCTACCACAGACAGGTTAAAGAATAGAAGGTGAAACCTGGCGGACCTTGGATCCCACCTTGTTCCTTGAGGCGAATGATCTCTGTATCAGATCCGAAGCTGTTCCAGGCAGTGCAGTTGTAGATGGTCTGGAAGTCAGCAGGCACAATGTTGCTCATGGTGAGAGTAGACAGCACTCCATCTTCTGTGCTCACTGTTTCAACCGTGTAGCGACCTGATGTCCCAGATTCCAGGACGGTTTCCTTCCATGACCAGGCCTGATAAAATACATAAGAAACCTCACTGAAGAAACCAGCACTCCTGGTCACCACCATGTTGTGTTTTGAATGTTGGTGTGCTTGTTTCCTCAGCCACATTCTTAAAGAAACAGTTCTTCTGAAAATAAACATTATGCCATTGTCTACTAATCCTCATGTCTGAACTTGTATGCTAAAATATTGTTTAGTGGAACAGTTCATAGTGTCCACTCCTTTGAAAAGAACAAACAAGCATTGTAAATGAAATACATTTCACTTGCACAGTTAGACCAGCACTAACCAATATAAACTACTCTGAGCAGGGATTGAAATTTGTATGGCTCGAAGCTGGTCTTTCTGCAGGGAAAAATCAACCCCTGTTTGCTTTCAACAGCTTTATGGGCGTTATTACACTTACAAAGTTACTACTGGTTGTTCCAGACCACAGCAGCAGTCTCTCCCATTCATCTGACATTTAGAAAAAGTGTGGTTATAAAAGTAAAGCAACGTGTGTAAACAGTGCACAGAGATTACCTATGCACTTCCATGCACACAGCCATAAACACACGCATACACGCAGACCGAGTAATGATTCAAAAATTGGCCCAGAGAGAAGACAGTTTATCTTAGAGTGGTAAATCCTAATTGGATCTGTGGTAACAGGGCATAAGCATGCATTAAATGAGAAATTAAGGGTGTAAGCCTGCCATGTCTAATACTCGTTCGCTCATCGAGAGGAAACAAATGATTCGAGATGCAATTTCATTTATTAAAGAGATCGTAACTCATGAGTGCGTTATGCATTATTGGACTGTATTTACTGAGTCTAATGGAGTCACACACGCCATGTGACAACAGCAACCGCCCACGCAACAGCTGCAAGCCTGTCTGAGCTGAGTCAAAGAGAGTTGAGTAACTCACAATGCGGTCCGGGGGTGGCGTGCTGCGGATGAAACATTTGATTTGTCCCTTTTCCCCGTGAGGAGCCTGATGAGTCTGTGTGCTGGAGATGGTTGGAGGTCCTGGAGTGAAAGAGAGAGAAAACGCACACAGTCACTCATCACATACTCAGAAGTGTCTGCTAATTTGTTCCCAGTCTGCAAAAGACGACTCATCTCATCAAAGCTGTTAATTATTGGGCACTTGAGAGGAGGCCACATGCGTATCTGTTAAAATAGACCCATTAGCCTATATTTTCCTAATCAGCACAGGGAAACTAAATGGATGTTTGACAATATCGATAGGCAACAGTGTGCATCTAGCGATTCCAATGTAATATACATGCTAACAAATGCATGTAACACACATTTATTGTCTTTCCTGTTCCTAAGTGAGTCAATTACAAGACATGGTGAAGTGGAGTAATATGCACTTCCTATGTTTCCTGTTCCTAAAATGAATTACTCAAGTACTAGACACAGGGAAGTGGTGTAATATACATTTCCTGCCTTTCCTGACAGGAACGAGACACAAGACAAATACCCCTCAGCTTTCTATGAGCAGCAATTGAGCCTTATTTGTGTAGAAGAGTGGTGCGTTTACTCAGGAAACAATGACAATGAATACACATCAGTGCTATGCTAGAGCATGTAGCTCTAGATTAAATATCACTACGACTAGTATGTGAACAAGGCACATTGTTTTGCACTGAAATACAGTAAGTTATAGTGGCAAAAGTTTATATACAACATATTATGAAATACAAGATACAACCAATTTTGTTGGCCCATACTGCGAGAGGTGTAAAACTTTAACTGATGAGGCTAAAGAAGAGGCTAATCTCGTCTGTAGGATGTCACACCTCGAAACTGCCAATCAAGAGAGATCTTACAGTGCAGTGATAGAAATTTGGCATTAAAGGAAGAGAGCAGCATTGTGTTGGGTTTGAATGAGCAGACTGTTAAAGGAGTCTCCTGTGGGCTGGTCTATTTAAAGGTTGTGTTAAGGGTGAGGGAGCGAGGGCCTGCTCTTCATTTCCAATCTTGAAAAGAACTGATTTATGGCAGGCTTGATGTCTCCTGGGGAGATAAGAGTTGATGTGCCAACTCCAAGTCTGTTTCAATGGATGGCAATCAGAACAGTGCCAATGGCAGAAAAATGTTATTTTGAAGAGATAACGGGCCCAGAGTGTCTCTTCTTGTTCAATTTCAACCGAGAGGCCTTGAACTTTGAACTCTAACTCATACTACAGCTCATTGAGTTTCCAAAATCGCTCTAAACAAGCAAAGAGTGAAGTAAAGGATAAACAATGCTTCTTAAGGGTTATTTCAGGGCAAGTTCTGGTTTTAATGGGTTACCAACCCCGACCCTGCCAAAAGCCACATGTACACACATGCAAATTAAAACCAATCGACCAATCAAGAATCTGCCAATCATGTGGCGGTGTCTCTCGGCTGATTCGTAATTGCAGTTTATTAACTGTCTCTTATTAGAATAAATTAGCATCTTGATGAGCATCAGGCAGATGGAGTTCTGTAGTGAGGGAGTATCAGGCTGGTGGAGAGAAATGATACAATTCACACCCCTTCATTAGACGCTAGCGCTGCAGAGATACCTCTCTGCTAATGCAAGCATGCTACAGCGCACTGCCCTGAGTCTACGAAATCATAATTTGCAGGATAGGGTGAGATAAAGCCTGGAGTGTGTGCATGTTTGTGTGTGTGTCTGCATGTGTATGGTAAATACATTCAGATCATCCCCTGCTGGTAGAGGTAAGACCGGGGCTTGGTGGCTCAGAAGAATCAGCCCATGGATCAGGCTGTAAATGAGGAATATAATTAGATAGCTTTATCACTCATCCTCAGAATGCTGGGTTTAAGAAATTCCTTAGGGAATAACAAGGCTGGACTAGAGAGAGAGAAAGAGAGAGAGAGAGAGAGAGAGAGAGAGAGAGAGAAATAAAGATGCACTGATTGGAGGTTTCCAACAGCAGGGGGCGTACAAGAGTCATGATGAATAAATTAGCATAAGGCAGCCCTGAAGTGACTATTTCAAAGTAACATCAGGTATGTCAGTCCACTTGGCAACCATCTTGACAATGCCCCAGGCAGACATATTTTTTTTCTAGAAAATAGGATGAATGCAAGTGCAGGTT
>JAZGTK010000990.1:9280-47452 GCA_036877625.1 Ambastaia sidthimunki | reverse complement strand
ACTATTTGCTGCAGACCATAGCACAGTCCCAAAGCCCAAATGTAAGTAACTAAAACAAGTAAAAAGTAATGTCAATGTAAGTACCAGTATCTTTTCCCATGCAAAATAGAAGAATAGATGCTTTATCAGGAGAATATGCAAACACACATTTATAGTTTGAGGGCATGAAAGTGGATTTTGACAATGTCTTTTCCTCACAGAGAGGGGAACAGCATGACATTTAAAGCTTACAATCAATGCAGCCTCAGATCCTGGAATTTTATTATAAGTTATAAACTGAAATGACTCACAGATCAGTGTCACATGTCACACAGTGGAAATTCGATTTATACGATTCAATCACTATGTGGAGCATGTATTCAAGTTATGTCTGTAAAGAGGCTATACTGGTGGGAAGAAAATAAATATGTGAATTGCACAATATGTGTATTAGTATGTACAGTTTTGCATAGCCATAAGGTTTTTTTATAATTATGCTCCTGTCCACAGAGGAATTCCGTGGCATCTCATGACACAATGAAATCACAATTAATTACTGCTTACACTTTATTTCAATAGTCCTCTGTAGACATTCTACTAACTAATAATTTACAATTTGTCAATTAACTAATAATTTGCAACTTCATCAACTAACTCTTAGAGTATTAGTAGATTGTTAGGTTAGGTTAGGGTAAGCGTTAGGTTACTAGAGTAAGTTGTAATTTACTTGCAAAGTGACTTGTAGTTAATACAATGTCTAAATTGTACTACCAAAATACTGTAAAATGTTACCAAATTCTTAACCCAACATTTGTCCATGGCAACATATGGAAGAAATTATGCAGTGTCATCTATAGACTTTTGATCGATAAAAACATTTACAAATAATTGGAGGGTCCCATTCCACCAACATTTATTTATATACTCAGCTATTAGACTCTGTTGTTCAGTCTTCCACTTGTTTTGAAATTTGATACAGGGTAGATAATGCGCTAAAGAAATCCTAAAAAAGTAATTGGCTTAAAAGGTCACCAAAGATTAGTCACTTTAAATTTAATTTAGCTTCACTTTTGCTTTTTATAGATACATTTTAGACTAAAGTAAAAGGTGTTGCTTTATTTCAATATCCTTCTGATATTGAATATTATTTCCTAATAAGAGAAGCTTCTTGCTATCAGCTGTCTCTGGCATTTTTCCAGTGATTAAAAATCACTTGGACAACCATGCCTGAAATAAATTAAAAAAAAAGAGAAACTCTATTCTAGTTTTGTGTGCAATATGCATCAGATAGTTTGCACAGGGACTGTGGGCGGTCTGCAGAGGTTCTGTTCAAGAAGTGTGTATATTAGCTGGACAAAGAGAAAGTGTGTGTGCACGTCTTCCCAAGCACATTTTGCATGCTGATTGTAACCCATTGTGCGTCTTATACTGAAAATGATGGCATGCTCATTACCATACGAAGGATTTTCTCTCTCTGTATTTATATGGGTCACTGAAGTCTTGCCAGGGTGACCAAGTCAAAGACATGTCACCTAACTGAAGTCTAGTGTCTGTGGTCATCTGAGTTAATTTGGCCTTATTTCAGACCTAAATGAAGACCTTTGACGAATTAAACAGTTTTACTTATGTGGATTAAGCTTTTATTATAATTGTCCCTTACTGTATGTTGCCAACCACCTCCCCCACCAATACACACACAGTCCCATCTGTCTGAATGTTGATGTGGTAAGACAGGGTGAGAGATTGCACAGCAGATCTCCAGTTTGTGTGGCCTAGAGTTATATAAAAACAAAACTTAAATATAAAATACTTAACATTCAGAAAACAGCAGATGGACAGTGATGGAGCTGATATCACAAGACAATGAATCATGCTCTTAAAAAAAAGAAGAAAAAAGTTTTTTTTGTTTGCAGCTTAGTTTAAAATGACATGATCAATGTTATCCAAGAATGATTTAAATAAAATATTTATTTGACATATAAACTTTAACTTTTTTCCAAATCCAACACTTACTTATTTGCTAATTTCCAGGTATAAATAAGAAGAATCACAGATATTCTTTAAGTTGTCTGACATTTGAACCATATATATATTTTTTTACATTTTTAGACAGATTCGTGTTTATGTGTTTATTATGTGTGCTTATTGTGTATGTATTGGCGCGGACTTTTGTTTTAATTAGAATTTAACAGAATAGATTTAATTAAAAGGTGTTTTGTCAAAGTTTTCTCACACTTCAAAAGTGAAACGACAACTACAAGTGAAGAGATGTAGCACTGAGTAGCAAAAATTAACCAAAACGCAGGAAATTAGAGGGGAATCGAACTATATTAGGAACAAAGTAACATTCATCTGAGAAGAGCAAGCTGCTGAGAGCAAGAAGGTTGTGTATGTTGTGTCTACCTATTTTTAAATATACACATAGCAATATGACTGTATCAACTTAAATATAAACAGGGCAGCACCTATGAGAACTCTTAATAAAAATACCACAGATTAAAATGACCCAAAGAATAAGTGATACATTTGATTAAAATAAAGTATTTACTGTAAGTTGTTATTACAATGTTATTGCATAATAATAATGTTACTTTTTTATTTGATCAACTTTTTGCTTTTTTAATTTTTTTTGAGTTATTTATTAATTGACTTTACTGTGCCACGTTTGGGTTACATTTCAATATTCAGCCACCAACAAGATTTGATGATAAAGTTATTTAATATGAAATCAAATATCGTCTCTAGCTTTTAAAATCATAGAGTTGCTCATCTGCTATACTACACAGCTAAAGTAATAACTAACCAGCCAAAGCACAATTAATGAGGCAATAATATTGAAATACTGTTACAGGCTATGCAGACACAGCAGATGTCATGTAAAAGTGAACTCAAATCTAATTAAATGAAATCAAACAGATTAAAATGATCCACTTGCATTGAATGCCATAGCATACGTAAATTTGTCTCCCATGTTCTACTTGACTTCTAATCAAATTTGCATCAATTTTAAGCTATAATATTAAATAAATGGTCCAAGGAGGCAGACAGTTAGAAGGATAAGTTACCATGTTTGTCAAATATACATGAAAGGGCAGAAACCTTTAACATTTAATCCTTACAAGCATTGTGATTGTGTTTGAGCTTTGTTGGGCAGGGCGTAGTGCTTTAAGCAGTCCGGTGTCTGCACAGAACATTAATGATGATTTATTACTGATAATTAGAAGTAGCTTATTAATGCTAATGCTATTAACCTTGAGTTTGATGTTCAGATGGTCTGACATAAAAAAATTCATTCATGAATGTGTGTTTGCTGTTTCTTATCACTCTTAAATATAAACCCCTGGATAATAGCAATCTCAAAGTAGATCATTTTAATATGTCAGTTGTTTCTCTTAGACAGCAATGATCTTGATGGAGAGTAAATAAAGATTTGTGCAAAAGTCTCAGCTTTTCTGATTTTTTCTGTTGACCCTGGTAAAATACACCTGGTAATATTCTCTCTTTCCAGTTTTAACAGAATTCACAAAAGTGTCTCAAACTGTCAGATTTGCCGGAATACCAAAGTTTAACATTTTTAATATGTAGCCCACTCAAGCATTATCAAGCTTCTCCAAATCTGAGCAATGCAATCTGCAATTATACAGCTTTATACTTATATTGTATGTCAGGATTGTATCGTTTTATAAATAAATCATATCCTATAAATACATTTTGTCTTCTATAAAAGCTATAAAAGATGAACCTTGGAGCATGCAATAATCTTTTTACTCGTGGAACAAACGTAAAAGGGTTTTGCCGCCCTGATGCCAATAGAAAACCTTCAATGTGACTTTCCATACAAGACGGTTTCAAAAATAGCTTTATATTCAGAAATAGCCAGTTCTACAGAAAAGCATGTAGGTACCAATACTGTAAAGCAGTGGTTCTCAACTGGAGGGTCTCAGCTTAAAACCAGGTCACAGTTCTGTTCAAAAAGGGTTCTGACCAGCACTGTAAAAACATTGCTAATTGTAAATCTATCACCATATAACCATGCATAATTAGGATTGCAAAACAAATATGCTTATAATCTTTTAAAAGAGAGGAGAAAGCACTCCATATATCTTTTGTTGTTGACAAAGATCAAAGACTGTATATCCAATCTGAATCTATGGTTTCTGAATTAGCTGTAACATGGTTGAAGCTTGAAATATTTGGGCTACAGTGTCTGCTCCAAGCAGGTAAATCACACTTCCGCTGTGCAAATAATAAAATAATGTTAATATTTCTATTTAGTTAATATTATTTAGTGCATGTATTATTTAGTGTTTTATTTACTAAATTTTATACAGTTCATAATAATAACAATTTTTGTACAGTGCATCAATCACTACTTGATCTCTAATGTAAGATCTGGGCAAAATCAGGCAACCTGAAACCAATATGCTGCTCTGAAGATTTTTTAATAATCTCGATAGAACAATAAAGCCAACTTGAGAACCCTAAACAGTGAAAAACAGTTCTGGATAAGATGCTGCAACAAACTAACGGATAAACCTTTATTTTTAAGCATGTTAAGTGTTTTTGTTCTGGTGTTCTAACATAATGCTTGTAAAATGTTCGCAAATGTATTGCAATCATTGATATTGTATGTGTATGTTCAAGTGATGCGTGCATATATTGCGTGTGTATATGTGTATGCGTGCAGCAGCCAGTCCAGTGTTTGTTTTGCTCTGTTGTGGCTGGCTGGGCTGTGCGTGTAGACTTTGTTTGCTGCTGTTTTGATCGCTGTGTGTTCCCTTTGGGGACAGAATGAAGGATAGAGAAGGAGAGAAAGCACAGAGAGAAAGCACACAGAGAGAGAGATAGAAAGAGAGAGAGCTGTGTTACCTAGCTGAGTGGAGGGGAGTTAAGGCCACTGGCATGCCAAGTGTTCCCACCAGACCCTATGCCTGCCGCCTACAGCTCACTCAACACTTAGTGCACACAACCGTGACGGGAGGAGAGAGAACACCCTGAAACCTCCATCACTTCATACTTTGTCTCCACATCTACATCTCTCACTGATATTTACCCTGTATCCGTCCTTCCTAACATCATGATTACATCTCTCCATTCATCATTGCTCATCTTCTTTCTCGCTCCCTATTTCTCCTCTTTCATAACGAAACTCTGGTTTGGATGTGAGTTTCACTCGTATTTGAGCTGCATTTCTCCATAAACTTGTGTTTGGAATAAACTCAGGTTGTCAGGTGTGAGGTTCAGCTCAAAGGAGAAAGTCTGTATCTCAAGTTCTGAATCCAGATATCAGCCGAGAGGACATATCTGGTCAGTTAATGAAGCCTTGTGCCTGATACACACAAGATACTGAATTTAAACCCTGATTTGATACTGCAAACCTGATTTATCACAAAAAATACAGTGTGTGATAAGTGTATGCCCATTTTATAGCTGACCTTACTATTTTTTGTTATGTGTTATATTATTAGTATAAGTTTATAGTAAACACAAAATGAACATAAAACTAAACAGTTATCCTTATTTTAGTTTAGAAATATGTAAATTCCTCACTAAAGTGAGGACAAATAAAATTAAGAATATGTTTGTTTGAGTGGACTGGGCCAGACAAAATATTCAACGTGGACTTTTGAACCCCACTGTACGTACAGTAGCCTATATGACACTGTTCTATTATATCAGTAGGCATTGTGATAGTGATCCTCAGGGTTATTACAATGTTTGTGACATTTCAGCTGCAGCTCTGCCTGGGTGCGCAGGGAATTCAGTGACATCTACATTCTGAACACAGGTATTATTGAAACCTATGAAAACACACTCAAGCAGATTAATACTCCTAACAAACAAATTTCAACAGTGCTGTTTAATTAGCATATTACTGAGATGTGAAGAAAGTCACCGCCCAAGAAAATGTCAGATCAAAGTGCCTGAGGATAAAATCTCTTCCCAGGCTAATTTACGTTCTCGTCCCTTTTGAGTTCAGTTCCTTTGGTATTAACTGGAGAGGGCTTTTGACAAAATGTTTGCAAGCACATATTCTCACACAAACAAAATACAAACACAGATACAAAAGACGTTATTATGTACATCAACTCTTTATACTAAAAATTGAATTAATGTGTCTTTAAGGGGGCATTTTTATTTTAACAACAAAAATGGAGAGAATTGTGTAAAGGTCGTTTCTCTGTCAGCTACTGTGTGTCATGTCATGTTCAGCACAATTGCTAGATGATGTGAAGGCTTTTCCTCCCCTCAGAGACAAAAGCTGGGTATCTGCTGGGCGGCCTTCAGATGAGATAATAGATTGTAATTGAGCTAGTCTCTTTGGTGGTTGACCTCTCTTTAACAGCAATTATCATCTTGGCCAATTCCTACTTCTAATGCTTTAGCTTCAAACGGTCACATTTACCCCAGTGTATCTCATATAACATCACAACATAATCTTTATCACAGTGCCATTGCATTTATTGGTGGTACAAGACAGTTATTAGACTGATAAGAGACTAAAAACAAGATCGTACAATGTGTGACAATGTGTTTTTTCCAATTTTCAAGTTATTGGCTGTGGAGTAAAACAGATGCTTTTTTTGGCTCTTTGTGACGATCAGTGACATTTGGGAAACTTGTGGCATTTAGGAAGTTAGGCAAGTAATTCTTAGGCCAAAATCAAGACAATTAGCACTTTTTTGACGTGCAAAGGCAAGGGAATATTTTAGATTTTTAAAGAACAATTCAAGCCTTAGTAAATCTGGAGAAGAATATTTGGCTGGACTTCTCTGTGTGTGTCTTTTCATATGTTTGTGTTCTTGGAGTTCTTAAGCTGCTTTACTGAAGTCCCAGTGCAGGTCTTTTTGGCAGAGATGATGATAAATGGACTCACTTTGGCCTCTATGTAGTATGACAGTAAAAAACCTATCATTTAGTTCTGGGGACCACCACAGCACATACGGGAACAGTCACTGTAAAATATACCATTTCTAAATTTGCAAACTTGAGATTGTCTTTTTAAATTCTTAAAAAGTGGTACCCACAGAAATTGATAGTTCATACAGAGATCAATAAAACTGATGGATCATGCTGCATGTTTTCACAGATCAATCAGTAAATCTGCTTATGTTTGGTTTTGCACAGGTGTATAAATTAATTTTGTCCAATAAAACCCTCCCAAAAGTTCATTATAGTCTGGCTTTCGGGGTTTAAGCATTATGCACATTTATACAAACGTTTTTCATTTAGTTCTTACCTTCAATTAAAAAAAATACATGACATAACTACTGTCACGAATCCGGTCTCTGTGGTCCCCTCCCATGATTGCCAGCGGGAACCATCACCGGAGTTCTAAGGACTACATTTCCCATAAGCCCCGTACCTGGGCCACGCCCCCCACAGGTGTTCGTCATTCATCATCAAGGACCATATAAATACTCCATGAGAACTCTTGATCATTGCGAAGTCTTGTTTTGCCATGGTGAACATTTCTGAGCGGTTTTCCCTTGTATATATTATCTGTGTATTACCTGGACTGCCTATTGGATTCTGATTGTTTGCTGCCTGCCCTGATTATCTGCCTGTTATTCGACTACGATTTTGGATTACCTCTATATTGCTGTTTACTGGTGTTTGACCCTTGCCTGTTTTGACTACGAGAATAAAGTGTTTTCATATGGATCCGCAGTCTCTGGACCCTTCGTTCCAACTACAAACCTGGACAAAGCAAAATCTGCAAACAAAGCACACTAAGGTCCTGGACCAGAACCTAAAATCAATTATTTAATGTATTGTAACAGTAAAATTATTAAGATTAATATTATTACTATTTTGACTACAAAGAGGTCCAATATGAAAACACTACCTGTGCTAAACCAACCTAACTAAAAACTTAACAAACTAAAATAAGCAATTATACAACGTATACAGCGAAGCAGCATTGATATAGGGAAAATTCTTTCGAATTCTACAAAATGTATTTAAACAAGGTAAAATGTGTTGCGCTTATACAGAACTGATAGTTCTACACTCTTACTCTTAAATTAGCAAAACAGAAAACATGCAAGTGGTGTGTTATAAAACTGTTTGTTTGGCATTCTAAGAGCTACTGTGGACCTGCCACAGTCACCCACAGTGTCTAAATGCCCTCTCATTGCGTGACTATGATTTCTGGCCATCTTTTCAGCACAATAAATAATACATGCTGATGATTTAACTAGTTTTGTCAAACATTTCCACCCCCTACATAATTCATCTTATACAGTCAATGCATAATGAATAGCACTTAACATACTAACGCAGTGTGGCAGCATTCAGATTTGGACCCATTTAGAGATTAATTTACCATTCAGTGTAACAGAGCCACCACTTTCCAATCTTGGTAACTGTGAAAGTACACAGCTTATTTTTTTGGCCAATAAAGTGAGGCTTAAAGTTCAAAATTTACGAGAAAGTTTATACTTCCAGTGAGAGATCTTGCTTTTTTCTTTTTAAATGCATATGCATCTGTGTATTCAGGGGCTATAGGATCAGACTACATTCAAGCTTGCAAATCCTAATTCAACAGTGGCTTTTTGAACATATGAAGCTGATTAAAGATACAGTGCAAAACAAATAAAACAGTGTTTTTGGAACAACGGGTAGTATTGTTGCTTGCTTGAGCATGGTTAAACCTGCAGGAAAACTGATTTCATACTTTTGTGCTTTTGAGAGTGAGAGATGCTTCATTAAAGGGGCGTGGTTAGTTTTCTAAAATCAACCCTAACAATTTAAACAACTTCAAATAATATGTCTCGTTTTAAAGTCCTTTTCATAAAATTTACAAAAAGCAGACCAAATGAGCTATAACAGAGACATGAAAACAAAACAAAAATATTCCTCTGATATAGGCTTTTGTTCTGATCCCCATCAGTCACTGCGGATGACTGAAGACCTGTGGTGGGTTTTGTTAGTGTGTGTTATTAAAAGCTTAAATCCCCATTTACCTGAGGGATTACAACAAAGAATGAGAGAAATGCGGATCGGATCAAAGCAGAAAGGGCTCTATAATTTAGAGAGGGTGCTTTATTAGAAATTAAATAAGAGAATTAAGAATTACTCTAAGGTTCACGGTCAGTGGCTTTCTTAATTTAAACCATGTTACTCCTTATTAGACTTTGCAATTACAATTACAGCCTGAGTTATTCGAAGGAGTATGATGCATGAAATATGAAATGAAGGAAGCAAATTTATTCCAATTATTCATGATACGGGCATGTGACTCCATGGCCTTTTCGTACTGAAATAAGGTGCTTTAAATGAGAGAACATTGAAACGCAGTGATCTCAAGGCATTATCTGGAAATATAAGGTGGCCAATTTAGTCTCATTTTGAACAGGTTAATAGCTCTAGAAATGGTCGGGAAACACTAAAGTTTGAAGGACCCATATGGTTGGCCTTTACTCTGCCAGAATAATAAATGACTTTTTTATAGGGCTTACCAGATTCTTCTTAAGTTTTGTTGGTTGAAAGTGGTACCAAGGTGTGGCACGTGATCCAATCCCTACCTATTTGGGGGTGCAGTTATGAGGCCAAAAACAGGATATGGAGGAGAGCGAAACAGAACACAGTTTACAGACATTTTGTCATTATTAGAGTTATTGTATCATACATGTAGGGTCTTGCTGCAAAATAAACTTGTCAATGTACTTCTGTCCTATTTATAGACATGCTGTGTAGAAACATCTCATAGACTGGTTGCAGTCACGGGGATCAATCTAAAACCTTGTCCCAGGCTTTGTGATAATGAGGACAACTAGTATACACTATGGTACAGCATACTTATTTGGCCCAAGGAAGAAATCCCACATGGTTTGACTTTGGTCAGGACTTTCAACCTGATCATTGTGTTTAATATTGTTCTGTATGTGACTATCCAACCATGTTGATCTAGCTATTAAGGTTAATGGAGGTCTGTGGCCCTCTAGATGCAGCCAAAAATAAGTCAATATAAGAGCCATTGTGATTATGTCCAGTAACAGGGATTACACTATATAGGTTAATAACAGAGGCAATTTTACTGTGATTACCAACTCTCCCCTACAGACACAAATACATAATGAAAACAAAATTCATGAGGAATTAAATCACACAGGGTAATGAACACGAACAATCATGCATGTGTAACGATACACGGACACAAGAGGTAAGTGGAACAAACAGGTTTATTGAAACCACAGGAGACAATGAATATGGTGAGTAGGAGTTTGTTCTGGTAGATTAATGTTCAACGCAGACTGGTAAACTACGGTTTTCTCCTTTTAGGTTTCAGGCACAACGGGAGGAACAGGAATCAGGGGCAGTAGTGAAGGCTGGAGAGATCACCTGGACACAGGTGACAGGTGTGTGTGATTAATACTCCGGAGAGGCGGTGCACTGTGTGTGATTGGGAGGCGAGCCTGAATGCTCCGTGACAGCATGTCTGAATAGCGTCTGGTGATTTGCAGAGACAGAAGGATGAAGATGCTTAATTCAATGTATTAGCTGTTGTTTAGCAACATGATAAGAAGGTACTTCATTTAAGGCTATAATGATGAACTCAAAGAACTCAAAAAAAGCAGCAACTATATATAACAGTCTCTCAGTGCGCAAAATCCAACAAACAAGTTAACTTTTAACATAGCTAAGAATAAAAAATTTTTTCAACTTTATAAGCATACTCACACTCATACTGTACACAATCCCACTTTGTGGGAATGGTTTTCTCACATATCTTGTGAATTCCACCTTTGTTCCGTAGCCAGATGCGTGACAGCAAGCCTCCCCAACAACCAATTACCACCGTTAGAATATTCCAGAACAAGCTTTTCCACTTCGCACTAAAGTAACAAGCATGCTGACATTCCACATTTGTTAAGCTTTATAATGCGACAGAATCTAAGAGCAGTGACTGGAATTCTGTTGCCTTGTTATCGTACAGCTCCCATCAACTAACTCCCTGACACACACATCCACACAAACACTCAGACAGGGATAATGCTTATAAAGGAAAGGACTGCTAAACTAATGAACACTGACAGCACCCCCCAAGCTGTTTGCATTCCTGTCAAAATGCTAAGCAGTAAGTAGATGGCAAAGTCACATTTGCTTTTATCTCCACTAGCATGAGGGAGGTTGAGACTGAAGCTGGGGACTCCCTTGAAGATTCATTTATTGTGTAATATCATAAACCTTTTACCTGCTACATTTCATTTCCTCCAATGTTATTCTAATTGTGCCTTAATAATAAGGTAAGTTACGAACTGTCTGGCGGAAATCATTTTCATTGCAGAGATAATGAATGTTTGCTTTTTGATCAAGCTTTATTAATATTGTAATTTGTGAATATGTGCTTATTATTGAGCTGTGTGCAGAGCGATCACTTTAATTAGCTGTCACTGAAAGACAAGACTGTATGGTATAGAGCAAAGCAACTCAACTTTTGAAAGCTCAAGGGCCACATAGCAAGATAACCAAAACCACATGTCAGTGTAAGAGTCATTTTATATCACAGTAACGGTATATATCATAATATACTGTAGCTATAATTCATTGAATTAAATATTTAGGAATAACTAAAAGGTCCAGTACTTGGACACAGACCACATAAGATTAATCATAATTATTTAAATGAATGAGTCTGGCATCAGTGGAAAAACAGCTGCTTTAAATTATATGACACTTCAAAGTATTACCTCATAAAAAACTGTTATGCATTATAAATGGATGAGCCACATAGCTGATATAAGCACACCTGACCACACATCAGTCAAATACTAAATGAATAAGTAACAGTTCTTGGCAATAATAAACAAACAACAGCTACACAGTGACAACAAAGACCACAAGCAAGTGTTGTGACACATAATATAATTGCTCACATTATAATCAACAGAGCTGTCTAAATTTGAAACACTTGTCTGCGACACTGTTTGAAGAGTAGACTACAGATTTTAGCTGTATTTTTTAATTCTGCCAGTTCCCACTTCCCTCTCTGTCCTGGGTAGATCAATTTTGTTTTCTGTCATGTAGACAGCAGTGTATGGAACAGCATTCATTTCAGAACAATAGACTGATGACTTCCTTTTGGGTAATTTTCTAAATCAAAATGTGATTCACAAAGTTTAAAATGACATTCGCAAAATGCAAGAGTGTTCAGTACTTCACCAACTGATAAAGGATGTTGTAATGCAATTTCCACACTTCATTAAACAGCACAACCATTTTCAACTACGCTAATAATAAGAACATTTTCAGATTAGCACTAAATTAGATTTCCTAAGAATAAGGTAACAGTACTTTATTGGTAGACTGGAATAATGACTACTTGAAAATGGGATCACACTTTTATCACAGGTAAAAATTAATGACAAAATATAAAAGACAGTAATTTCAAGCAAATTCAAACTGTGATTGCATTAATGAAAGCCAAATACACCTAGCATGGCATGAGGTTAAATAAATTCTGAGGTCATTTTATATTTGGATAAACTATTCCTCTAATTAATTTGCTTTCTGCACACACCAGGTTCACACTGCTCTTGAAGGAAGGGTACACTGATAACAAAACCAGAATTAAACCTGTTACACTAGCACAGAGGTCATGTGACTGCTCATACAGATAAAAAGTAGCTTTTAGACAAAAATGTTTGCCAAATGCAAATGTAGAGGAGTGTTTGTTGTGAGTACAGCTGTAACACAGATGTAACACAGTCTCCCGCTGAGCACCTTGGATGTTTACCTGATTTTCCTAGAGACCTAGGATTTTAGCTTGCATAAACATGTTCATTTGAAGACAAATCAATAATTAAACAGACACAGTTTGTTTTCACGAAAAGTAAGGACTAACAATCTATTTACAATAAACACATTCCTCAGTTTCCTCAAATGCGGGACTATTTGCTCCAGATTTTTTTTTTATCACAGAGAATGAGAGGATGCTATACAGCAATATAAATGTGCACACGGATAACTGTTCAAACTTGCACACAAAAGTAAAAAGTCACAGTGTACTCAAAATAAGCTATTCCTGCATTCCAAAAAAAAAGAGGGCGAGAGAGAAAGAAAGAGACAGATGAAATATGGAGGCATCAAAACACAGTGTCAAACTGCACTCTCATAATCAGATGAGTGGCTAATGGGGTAATTGTCACAGAGCCTTTACCCTTGGCCTGTACGGTTGTTTGGCATGACATAAACTTCCGTCAAGCCTGATAGGACATTTAAAAGTTGAAGATATAACATTTGTCAGCACCCACAACCGGCAAGGACTCGCGAGACAGGAACGGTACATGCACGGCTTCATAATTCAAACTCTGAACAGCAAAACACAGCGCAGGAGGGGTATGATGGACACACACTGTCTCTCCTCAGCGTGGCTCGTCATATGCAGGTGGGCTCCAGACATTGCAGAGGTGGTTGTGAAAACAAACGTGGTGACAGAAGAGCATGGCGGGACTCGAGAGGTCCATAAATAACGGTAATTACGCGTGATGCGCTCACTGGCGGCTGACCTCGGGAGCTGGTGGCCACGGGTGCACATCCGTGACTCGCACACCAGGCAATACAGGATTGAGTGGAAAGCAGGTGAGATTAGACTTGGATGGAGGAGAGGAGAGAGAGAGAAAGAGAGAGGAGAGGCAAGGGAGGGATATGGAGAAGGCTAATGTATGTTATGGCTGCTGAGTGCTAAGTGCAGCTGTGAGCTTCACAGGAACATCAAAACACAATTGAGTGGCTGAGAACTGAGCCCTCGGAGTACAGCTGGAGAACAGAGAGAGAGAGATGGTGACTCACATCTCACTGCATATGTTTTGAATACTTAATGGCAGTCTTATGGTTACATTGTTACACATTTTGGCTGCATTTATCTCTCTTATTATGTAATCCATTAAAGCAAAGTGTTTATGCTCCTGGTCTTCCACTCTAAACATTTTTAATAATCTGTAAAGATTAATAATATATGTTTCTACTCACGTCTACTGATAGGAGTCTTTACTTTTGAGGGCACACATAAAAATTCTCTATGTAGTCTATTGCCCCTGCTTGTGTATTTCTCTTAAATAGAAAAGTGAAGAAATTAATAAATAAAGTGACCTTTGCATGGTAAAGTGCAATCATTAACTCTTAAAAATGTCTGTAGAGGTTATCTGAGTCTTTTCAGGCTGTATAAAGACTTCACCATAGTCCAACAGGAAAGCTGTCAAAATTCATGCTATAAAAAAGCTCAAGTTTTGCTTTGGCTGTGAAGCTTCCAGTATATTATAAACCCATGGGTGAGTTATGTAAGAACTGCAGTAATCCCTCTCCCTCTATCTAACCATCTAGCTATCTCACAACTTCATACTCAAGGTTTTCTGTTCTGCAAACTTCACTGCCTCAGATTGTGTGAGAAAATTTTAGGAGAGTGCTGAGGAAAACAGCATACTCGTTTTATTCAATCTGGCCACCAACTGTTTTCTTTTGACAGCAGCTTGTCATGTTTCCCAACTGTTCAGCTTCAACCCCTCTGATGAATTGCCATCGTCTGTTTACTAATTAGCAGACTTTCCTGTCATTCACCTGAGTGGAAAACACATCACAAAACTGGAAAAAGTTTGAAGCATTGAGACAGACTGAGGAACCACTTTATCCTTAACAGTCACAAGGCAAAAGAGAGCTCCTACAGCCATAGTGATAACTGAATATGTGGCTTGGGGGGTGGTCAAGGTCATGTAGGTGAACTGAGTTGACAGGTTATCACATGCAGTGTTACACTGCGTAAGTCAATGCCTGGTCAGTATAGTGTCATGCGGTTCATTTAGGCTGTATGTCTTATACTATAAGAAAGAAAAGGATTTAGTGAATCATATCTTTTTCTCAGACAACATTTATGTTTTTCTTGTGCTTCTGATTCATAATAATTGTGCACAGCCAATGAAAGTTCTGTCTCACTTAAGGATGAGTTAAGATATGACCAAAAACACTTAGTTCTCTGCATGTTAAATCTAGACTTAACATAGATTAGTTTTTCAATAAAAAAACTGCACCTGAACTTGACAGGCAGTAATTTTTGATATATGTTAAAGAGCAGTTTTTAAGTCTATTAAAACAAGTCTTACAAGTTAAACAAGTTTAAAGCAATATGGGGAAGAGTTATGACAGAATTTAAATCAAATGTGGAGAGAATTTTTTAACTGTCTAATGGATTATTTTCCATCTAAGCATTTCAGACAAACACCTTTTCATTTTATAAACATGCAACTTAATTTTTAACAATACTATTTATTTATTTAATAACAAAAAATATGCAAAGGATTTAAATGAAAAGACGTGGCATTTCTGTGGACATGTGTATGTAGGTAAATAAAAACATTATCCACAAAGTGCTACCTATGTCCTTTCTTTCTCCAATGATTTCAGATTTGTAGGCCAGAAAATGTCTTTTAAAGTGCATTAAGTAATTTAAGCGGTAGCAGTAGCTGGATTATATGGTGCACTGTATGCTTTCTTAAGAACGACAGAACCATTTAGCTGACGGATTTGCATTTTCTACGCTTTCCTCTCAGCCATTAAGATAGGCTCCTTAGGCAAGTGAGAGAGAAAGTGTCTAGTAGTTTTTATGAAATTGACATGTTTTCATTAGTACTCCCTCCTCTAGCTCAGAGATTACAAATTGAGCCATCATTCTCTGAAAGAGCCAGAAATAGAGAGTGAGAGAGATAGAAAAAGGAACAAAAGCAGTAGGAAGAGATATTGGAGAGCTTTTATGTTAGCGCTTAGACCCTTTAGCGCTTTAGCTCCTGAGACCTTGCTCACTTTTTCCCTGGAGGTTTCAGCTTATTTTAATAATGCTCTCTTGATGTGCTAAGCATTTGTGTCACAGAAGGTTAAAAACCAAGGCCCCTCAACAGCTTGTGTATTCATGTTTTTTTTTTTTTTATTTCTGCTCTTCAGCCTCCCACTTGCTGTAATTTGGATGGTGGCTTTTCTACTTAGAAATAAGTGAGGAGAAATTGGTCTCATTAAGATGCAGGAAATTCAGGTAATGTGGGTAATGTTCCCTCACTCACAAGTGTATTAAAATCCAACATGGCTGTGTGTAATTCCAAACAGCAGAAGATGATTTTTCCACCAATCTCTTTCACAGCAGGCACATGGTGTGAAACGCATTAATAAATAAAAAGGTCTGATAGTTAACTGGTTGTGGTGCAACGATACAATTTAATTCTAGACATTAATAAAACTCTCAGGGATGAAGTGCAGCAGTGCTGCCTGTACTAATGACATGTAGCAGTGGGTGGTGCCCCTGGGGTTGCAGGATTGAGTCCGACCAGTGTTAGTTCCCTATCCCCTCCCCCTTTCTTAAAAACAGATACTTTAAACTGAACTTTAATAAAATCAATACAACTGTCAGGACAGTATTGCTTGTGCTACTGTATGTACCACATGTTTGCGACATATTGGAGCTGTGGTGCTCTCTGATATGTAGGATCGAGTCCCGCTCTATCCCACTATCCTTGCTCTCTATTTTCTTATTGAATAGTAGCACAAATAAAAACACTAATCTTAGTTAAACATGTAAATACACCAGAATCTGTATGTTCTACAGTGAAGTCAGTATCTATTGCACTAATAATGTGTTTCTCACAGGCACCCTTTAGTGCAAATCAGCCCACGTCACAGCCACAATTAGCTCTCTCCTGCAACATTCCTCCGATCCTTTACCGACGCTGCCATTTCGAACTGACGGCTCAACACCCACAAAGCCACACGACCAACCCTGCAGAGACTGACACCAAGTCTGAGTGTGTGCATGTGTGGTGTCGTGCTTTATGAGGATATCAAGCATAGCTACTGTGAATGCTTTAAAGAGAAGAGGAACAGCCGGGAGGGACCAGTGTCTCTGCTCACCGAGAATGAGAAGAGAGATCAAAGAGAGAGTGGGGGAACAGAGGGAGAGAGGGAGAAAGAGAGAGGGAGGGTGAATAAAAAAAAAGAGAGAGGGTTCCACTGAAAGCTGGAGCTAGAAGCCTTTGATCCTCCAAAACAGTGACCTTTGAATGAACCAACAGTTTCCTCCCATGGAGACCCTGGCAATATGGCATAGTTCTGATTAAAACACAACTTTATTTTAAGTTGGATGAGCTTTTGATTGGTCTTTATGGGTAAAGTAAGGCATGAAAAACAGGTTATTTTACGCAGACTGGGTAATCCAAATTAAAGATAATATACCTTTAAAAATTCATTTGCTTTTGATGAATGAGGCATTCTTCATTAAAATGTCTGCCTTCATGCCTTTTAATAAACAATGTGTTATATTAGGCATATATAATAGGCTGGAAAATCAGGTGGACAAAGCATGGTCTTTAGGAACCATCTCTGCAAAGTCACCAGTGTCAAGAACATTATCCGTTCTTCATCATCTGCAGTCTTTTGTCAGTTATAATGTGAACTCTCATACACACACTTCCCACATAAAGCCCCACTTACATTCGCTACTTTCAAAACTTTCTTGGATAGCTCAAGCAAAGGCAAAAAATTGAGACACAAAGTTTCAAAGTGGCCAAAGACTGGCCTGTTTGATGCAGTCATGAAACTTTCTCTTTTCATAAAACAAGCGAGCAGCGCAATACACCCCCCTCAACGTCTTTTCTCTCTCCTTTCCCTATGGGTATTTCATCGAATATTTATGTCCTCTTCTCTCTCCAGAAGTGTCATTCTAACTTTAACAGGCTTTGAAGCCAGAGAGTTTGACACCACTGAATGTTGTAAAACTTAAATAAAAAGCATCGACCTGTCTCCCCCATCTACAATAGCTTTATAGCAAGTTAACTATAGATGCTGGTGCTATTTGTTGACCTTTAGACATATAGTATCATTAAAGCTAGAAAACCACAAACACTTAGGAAGACCAATGGACAGTTTTAAAGGTTTTCAAATCATTTTCAGTGTTAAGCTAAAGTACACTTTTGTCACACTATTACTTGAGTAATATTACACCAGCAAGAACGCCGTTGTACTAAATATCAGCATGGCTGTGATTTGGCCATAATCACAAAGCTGCAGGTGAGTGTGATATTAATTTATACAACTGATTTATGAGTTTACTTGCCCATCTAATCTTAGTAAAAATAATGGGAAGTGAATTTGGCTTTCTGTCCTTGAAGGAATGGTTCATTCCCAGGAGTCTTTTCAAGCTCCAAGCTAACCAAGAACACAAAATTGAATTAAATGAGGTGAATTAGAAAAGAGGAGGAGTTGGGGTGGAGAAGGGATGTTGTAAGAATTTCCACTGGAGATCTGGATCCAGCAGGATCGAGCATTGCACGTTGCTGAGCAGCGCACAGACTGAGAGCCTCTTTGAAACAGTGCTAAATATCCACACTCCTTTAGTGTGGATTTTGCAATCAGATTAGAGAACCGAAACTAAGTGTTATATAAACAATATACAGTATATCTTGTAATACAACCTAACTGCTAATAGCCCTACGAGAAAATACGTTTTTGAATTTTTATGAAAGGAAGAAATCTTTTCAAGGCTGGTAATTCTAAACTAGTTCAGGGTTAACAAGTAGCCTACGTACGTGTGGCTGGTAAGAAAGTTCTCAACTCGATGAGAAATCATTTCAAAACTGATTCCAGAATTGACACCCTCTGACCAGTCAAAGCTAGATACAGTGTCCACAGGAGAGCTGATATTATCTTTCTTACGATCGGCAATAGCTCTCCATATTATCTGAGATGAAGGAATGATTAGGCTGTCCAGTGCGTGTCATCTTTGACAGTGATGGATCAGAAGCAGAGTGCAGCCTTTGATGAAATACAGAAATGGCCTGGAATCACAGAGCCAAAGGCAGGCCAAGCACAGATTGCACCTTGGTTGACCATCACTGTAACTCATTTTTCATCAGATCATCTACCTCAAGCCTCATATCATTCACTCTTATTCCCCGAATAGACTTGCCACAGATAGAATAAAGTCCAAAAAATAATAAATTCATTTATTTATTTTTCAATATTTGCACTATTTTCTTCCATCCATGCAGGACTTTACACTCTGCAGAGATTGTGTCATCTACTGCGTAGGTTCATATGACCTTAGATAACCATCCTGGTGAAATGATAAAATGTATGGTTGTGTCAGTTTTATCTCCACTTTCTAGCAATTCGTCAGAAAGGCAGCACTGAAACTCTAGAATGTATGAAGCTCTTTGAATTCAATAGACATTTCATTCTTTTTTAAACTGAATATTTAAACTGAATATTTTTATATTTAGGCAGCACCTGCATCAACCAGCTCCTGTATCTTTTAAAGTTCTGTCCTCCTGTAAAGGGAAGAAGATTAAAATTTGATTAAAGGGAATTCAATGCCATTTAAGTTCTGATTTTCATACATTCACCACCACTCCTTTTACACAGGGAACTTGACTGTTCTGTCAAATATTCTGAAATTACCCCATTTGTGAATTCATGTTTTTTCTGTCCATTATTTACAACCAAAGCAGTTGTGTTTATCTGTTTATCTATTTAATGTTTTAATTGAAACTGTGACTCTGTAATATTTTCCCTTCAGTTCATAAAACATTTTTGTCTTATAGCACTACACTGAATGTCTTGCCTGAAGTAAGTTTTTTTCTGGTCTTTCAATGGACAAAATAAAGGATGAGGAATCCGCCCTCCCTCACACATGACTTACTGACAGTTTCCCAAAAAGAAAAGACAGCCTGAGCCAAAAGATCTTAACACAAGAAACCTCTAACCAAGACCCCAATTTTCACAAGCGGTCACATTAAATCAAAGAAGAATGAAATCTGAGTGGTTGCATGTACTAAATTAGCATAAGCACAGTGATTGTTATGGTTACAGTCAGTTTTACTTTCTCCACACCCCCTAATCTGATAAGTATAAGAATTGTTTATTTTTGGTGTCTGCTATTCACTAAATTGTTAGACAATGAATCATATTCTTGGCATGTCAAATCAGTCAGATCTCTGAAGGGAACTTACGGAAATTTCGTGATAATACAAAACAAACAGTAAAGCAGAATAAGAGCATAACTGTGGACGAGGTCAAGCAATGTATGTGTAAAGTGACATATTTTGTCAGGCATGGTCACCCATACTCAAAAAGGTGACCTCTGCATTTAACCCATTACTGGTGAAAACACACTGAAAGTCATGAACACACACACACCCGGAGCAGAGACAGGACTGGGGTAGAGTAGGTACCTTGCTTAAGGGCACTTCAGTTGCTACCTGCCAGCACTGGAATGAATCCAGCAACCTTTTGATTGCAAGCCCGACTCCCCATTCAGCAAATGATATACACATACAAATGATATACACATACAAATGATATACACATACATGTGAGCATTATACTAATGTGTTTAGTTAATTACCTTTTCAATTATTTACCACTAAGTATTTGTTTTAATTCTTTGTTTTAATGTGATTTGAGTTTCTGTTATTGTATTATTTCATAAAAACAATAAAATGCAAACAAAAAATAAGTCAGACTGAAATTAAATGAGAAAAATATGTCCAGTAAAATTACTACTGTTATAGCAAAGACTAGTCATTTGACAGTTACACAGTCATTAGGAGTAAAGTCAATTCTTTTAGGGTCTTTGGTCAAATCTTTGTCTATCGTAGAAAATATCACAGGATATTTTTATGTCTACTGAGCTTATTTATGCTGGCCTTAGACAACCCTCGGCAGCCACTAGAAGCATAAGTAACTGACACATGATTTATAATTGGCTGAACATCACTTCCCGTACAGCTGCTATTTGCATATTTTCCAGCACTCTTGTCAAAGTGGCAGAGTTTTCTGTGCCTCAACATATTTAGCGTCTTGTGTTGTAGACAACTTGAAGTGTTGCTGCATCTTTAAATATCACACATTCAGCTGGAGTGAGATAAATCCCTTGAGAGTGTTCGGCCAAATCTGTTTTCATCTCACAGACAGTATGCTTTAGTTTGACAATCATTTCAACAACCAACAACAGCTTATCAAGATTACCTATATAGCACATGGTGGCCAGTTATCCTTATCGCCAGCTAAACACTAAATGAATAAAGCACATTTTTTTTTGTTGAAAGAAATGAAATCATGTGTCTGCTAAGCCACAGGTGGAAACATTAAACATATAACAAATCTTTACAAAATCAACACTTTACACACATGACCAGTAGACAAGCACAATAAATGCAACATCTCACAGACACAGTAAAATACAGACACTTTACCTTTGGGGACTATCTACAAATGAGGCAGACCTGTGGGTGTGTGGTGCAGTATTATCTTTAAACTGATACTGCAGGTAAAGGGAACAGATGATGCATGTTTGCAAAGTATTGCAGTGAGGTGATTTATTAACAGCAGATTATTCTGTTTAGTGCAAATAAACTGTGGCAGGAGAAATATGTATACTGTATAGTGAAGATGAGGCAAGACACTGTCTTGGGTAGGATGTCCTTCCACCTTTAATTTTCTTTCTGACCATAAATCTCAGCACATATTGAATGGTTATGCTCTTTTTAATTTTAACATCATCTAAACATCAAAACTGTATTTATATATTACTGTTTTAAATATAATTGTATTTACTATTTCTATATTCATGACACAAATATTAAAAATGACAAATATTTTTCACATGTTCTTCAAAACTGAGATGACAGCTGGACAGGGTCAGAAATTAATTTTTAAATTTTGGGGCAAAAGTGCCATCAACAGTTTAAATGCACCCGCATAAATAATATATACGCTCATAAATTATACATATCCTCAAATAAAGAAGAAATTCCACAGAAATGTTTTATTTTCCCAAAAATTATAGTCTATGAGTTAGTCATATCCTATATATTACGCTTATATTACGCGATATATTACGCTTCTGTGTTCTTCTCACATTGTAAGTCACTTTGGATAAAAGCGTCTGCTAAATGCCTAAATGTAAATATATTCCTAACACTGAAAAGACCAAGTTTGGTCACTGGTGCATATTGTGTTTTGGATGCTGAACCCCAACCCCACCCCCCACCCCCAAACTTTATCAGAAAGAGTTCAACTGGTTTAACCAAAGCCAATGCTGACCTTGACTAAGCTGACCAGCCAGACCAGCACCAAACCAGCAATAACCACCAACAAACAGCCTAAATCGACATTGATATTCATATTGGTCTAAGCTGGTCTTCTCAGCAGGGATGCTAAATATATTATTTACCAGTAAATGTGCATTGTTCTTAAGTGGTAAATCATGCATAATTTTGAGTCATTCTGTACATGACTGAGGTAAGAGCTTTTTTAAGGATTTTTATTAAGTTTTGCTTAGAAAAATGTAAAAATAGCATCCATAACCGTCACTGCATTAAATGACTCAATTACAATGATGACGGTAGTCAAAGAAATGAGTGTTGCAGGCAAACTAAAGTGAGTCATCAATGTTATCCCCAGAGCACTGGTTTAAAAAATCCCAAACTGCTCCTTAAAGACTAATACAGATTTGCAGCTCACACATATTCTGGTGTGACGGGGAGGAGGACAGAAAAGAGATGAGCTTGTCCTTTGGTGACAGCTTGCTGAAGGTGACTTTTGTTCTGATGGCCTTCAAACTCCCACATGCAACAGATGCGTAAAAAAGAGCAAATATAGCATTGGAGAAAGGTGCGATATAATGGTTGGCTGAAAGTGACAGGAGCCTGGCTGTATGCAAATAGCGTGTGTGTGTGTATACACAAGAGATTGTGTGTGTGCTTTGTTTGTCTGCCATACTTTTTATACATCATTATTTTCAAGCTGTCATTCAGTATATGGTCGAAAGAAAGAAGAACATTTTTTTGCCTCCAGGGAATATGGCTAAGCTAGTGTCTCTCTGCATGTGTGCGACTGTGTAAGAATAAACACCAGAGAACTCAATCATACTATTCTCTTGCGCCCTACAGTCTTTCCTAAACACCACAAAGTTCACGCAGAGTTCACAAGAAGTTAATGATTAAAGGTGAGAGACAAAGTTCAAACCAGTAGGGGGCTGAATATACCAGGATATTTTTATCCCTTCTTAATTTATCTTAACCTCATCCCTGAATAACTCTCCAAAAAAAAAAAAAACACTGTAATTACAAGCAACCGGGACACATCATTTATAATTGGCTGAACATCACTGCCCATAGAGTTGCTATTTGCATATTTTTTATCGCTCTTGTCAAACTGGCAAAATGTTCTCTACCTCAACATATTTAGCTGTCTGTAGACAAAGTGAGGTGTTGCTGCAGTTTTAAATATCCAGAAATATTTTAGCTTCCAGTAAATAATGCTTTGCATTGAGTCACTGTGAGTCACTGCACAATTTAGGAAAAAAGTTACGCTATATGTTTGATCATGCAAATAAGTTATAAGAAACTTTTCATATGCATTAGATTTAAATAAAATATTAACATTTTTCATGTTGAATTCAGAGGAATCAAGGGAGGCTCCTGCTAATGAGCATTTGCTCATGCTAAAAATTGTAGCTCAATTAAATGCTTACAGCATCACAGAGGAAAATTTTATATTTCAGCGATTGTTATTTCTAACCTTAGGAGACTTGAACAGAGTTCTCAGTTACACTTCTTTCAATGTATCTACAACTCAGTTGTTTCTTTTAAAATTGCTTAGAAGAAATAATAAAATAAACATGGATAGCATGATAAATTGGTCCTGAAAGAGTCTAATGAAAAATGTTTTAAGTTCATATTAAATCCTGACTTCTTAATTGCAGACATGGTTGAGACGGTAGAGGAGACACATCAGACTACTAGGGGTCAGAGGGAGAAAACTTAAGACAAAGTCTCAATTTGATCTCCATTTAATCTAATTGCTGTCTAGGAGAAGATCTCATTTGTGATTTTTCGCTCCTGTGGGAGTCTCTCAGCATCAATAGGCAGACATTCACCTCAACCAAAATAAAAATTGTTCCATGACAATCTAATGATAGATGGAATTATCAGCATACAGTAAAACAACCTCGCATTAGAGCGCAGACAGAGACTGAAAACAGGTCAGAGGAAAGTCATTGAAGTTCAATGATAACCAGTAAATGCATTGCATGCATCCATCAGTAAAGCTGGTTTCAGGGTAATAACGGTGGGCTCTGCGGAGAGAGAGTGACTAGCTAGGGGCAAAACGACTTGTATTACCTTCCACCTACATCAGCCACACTAAATGCAATCATAACACTCCACTGTAGTGTTAATGACACCACCTGCTACCTCCCTCATGCGTGCACTGAGTGTTCACTGACTGTTCATTTCCCCTGCCAGGATACAATATAAATAGTAACACAAAGCTACATATATATCGTTGCATATATATATAGTTATATATCGCGTATCTCTCCATAAGGTTTAGATCATTAAAAGAGGCTGTAAGCCTGAACCTATATGATGTTTGGTGTATGGTATTTGTTAACTCAACAAATTCATTTCTTTTGCCACAGACAAAACAAATTTGCCTGAATACTAGTTATAGAACAAGGGAATCAGTTTTCTGTTGTGTTTAAAGCCCAAGGCTGAAGAGCTTCTTAAAGATTATGATGCTGTTGTATTATGTAATAAGCTGAACTGTGTTAACGGAAAAGACATTTTTCATCCTTGTATTGTTTCAGTCCTGTATTTATTCAATGCAACACAAAACAAGAAGAAAATGTAAGAAAATTAGTTTTGAAAAAAATGTATGTTATTTTTTTCATACAAGAATAGATCCTATGTCCACACCTGTCAAACTTTATAATGGACTATACAATTTTTGATAATGCCATACTGGAGCTTTGTTTGTATTTTGGTCCTCATATAAAGCTAAGGTATGGCTTCAGCATATGGTCATATGGAATTTATGGTGTTCTTTTTTAAAGCTGGAGAGGTGTGTTCAATATGAATTGTTCAATATGAACTGTGAGAGGATTCTTTAAAGTTTTTTGTCATGATTGAAACAGTACAGTATTTATGGGATGAAAGTTGAATTGTTTTTATTCATAGTATTTGTATTCACAACAGAATTGAGGTGTATGTGTCAGTTAGCGTGTGAGCTCATTTCACCTGTAATGACGTGTAAAATGAAAGTGTTATAAAAGGGAAACAGAGGGAGAAAAACATCCCACACTTTTGTCAATCCATCAGTAATGTCTGACAGGAGAGGAGAACGGATCCATTTTTATTCATCATATCTCATCATTTACCCATAATTCTCCTCTCTCTGTGACCAGGACAAGACAACTGAACTTATAATACCAGTCATTTGTGTCCAGCTGTCAAAGTTGCTGAGGGATTCATTCTTTAAAGCAAAGAAAACACAAATGTGATGTAAAATATGAATCTGAAATTGTTTAAACTTTATTATAGTCAGCAGCAATTTGTCAAATATGAGCAGAACATAAAAAACAAACATGCTTCGTTGAAAGAAGTTCATTAAAGGCATCTCCCTCAATCCCTTCTGAGCATAAATAAAGCCTGTACCAAACATCCAGAGCCTCATTAACATTTATTGTGTCTCGATAAAAGTTGCAAATTTAATTTGACAAACGGGGGGAAATTAGACACGGCCCCCTGTGCATAACAAATATCAGCTTGTTTTTATTCATTTAATTATTTACTTTCCATGCAGGTATTTGGAAAACAACTCATTTTACAGTCAAATTTATGGTTGTCGGGCCACTGTTCAGGTTCAGAGGTGTACCACAATAAAGAAAAGTTTGTTTGTTCATTCAAGAAGAATATTAATTTACGACTTGCTAAACACCAACTTCCTCCAGACTGAGAGTTTTTTAAAGGATGCAAAATTATTTTAATTAGAGAAAATCCCACGCTGCAACAAAAAGAAGTTACTTGCTTAGAAGTTGTGACTTAACTGTTTCCTTTTTTACATTTTGGCATTTCTAAAATCGCTTCACCCAACGCACCCAAATGTCCCATTTTTCCCAGTCCAAGTTTTAATGTGTGAAACTGTCATGTCTTCTTTACTACAGAGTGGAAAACAGACAGCCTATGGACCACAGTGGGCGAATGAGTGACAGGAGTGAGTTTCAAGGCCTAAAAACTTGAAACTGTAAATCAACCACTCTGTGGGGATGGCACTAAAAAAATCCAAAAGACATCAGCGGGAGGCCAAAATACCCTGTTGAGTTACAAAGTCGGATTTGTTTAAGGTGTACTTAAAGTATTTGTGTGTGTGTGTGTGTGTGTATACACAAGGATTGTGTGTGTGCTCTGTTTGTCTGCCATACTTTTTATACATCATTATTTTCATTAATGTGTTTGTGTGGGACACAATAAGAAAAGGAGAAAAGAGAGACATTAAATTGAACTGAAACCATAAAAAGAGGCTAACAAGCAGAAAAGAGTGACTCAAAAATAAAGCATTGGTGTTAAATTGAAATTTATATAAAACGAAAAGAAAGAGAGCGAGAGAGAAAGGAGGAACAAAGGAAAGAAGATAGAAGGCGGCTTACATGATGGGTTGAGTGTCAGGAGGGAATCATAAGAGATAATGACAGCAGTGCTATGCTCTAACACACTTCAGCACTCCCGTCAGCTTCTGACGGATGAGGTCTGTGCTCTTAACTACTCACTGGACTAACTCAAACACACGCCACTGAAGTCACTCTACTGTTTTGCTCCTGCCTCTGCACCATAGCCAGCAAGGGTATATAGAATAGAATCTCTATTACCACAGAACTGGGGCCAACTGCAGTTCTTTTCTGAAACTGTGACGTGACATCAACAGAAACAGATGCACAGTACCAGTCCACATGGGGCCATGCAAAGCACTTGATAATAGCTCATAGATTGCCACTTTAATAGTCCTCATATTATTTGTATTAACCAAGTAGTGTTAACCATGAACATCTTGCTGATAAAACTAGTTAAGAAACTTTAATAGAACACCACCACACATGGTGATTAGCATCCAGAACACCAATGACCAGTAAATTTGCTTTCTTTTTTTAGAAAAGAAGTAAAATTAAACCAATATTTTCAAAATAATTATAATTAAGAGAGCAGGTTGCCAAGGCAACCTGTAGACCTTTTACTGTGTCAGCACACCAAATCTGCATGTGTGTGTGTGGTGGGTGCTGAGCCTAATCTCTGTCAAACTACTGTGTGTATTTAGTCAAACATTCAATCTGAAGGCCTGACATCAGACTACTCATTAAGTTGCTTGGAAACAATTAGCACAATTATGCAGAGCCCATTTTTGTATATTTATAAACTTAATTCTCATTCTACAATCAACTTTTTGCTGGGGAAATGTTTGAATGATATAAAAGATATGTTAGGTGTTGATATGTATTATTTTAATGATTTTATTTGTATTCTTGAAGTCATATAGAAAATGTTTAATCTGAGCATTAAACAGTCAACACCAGGTGTAGAAATTATCATAGTCATGATAAACCCATGCAAAGCAGCTTTAGTAACACTACAGTGAAATAGTGCTCGTTACTTTTCAGCCACCTTTGGGAATGAACTTTATTCCCATGAATTAAATGTAACTAAATTAAAAATGATATATAAAACAACTGATTTTAAGTTGTTAAGTTGTTTAGCAAGTTTATTTTAAAAGGTATATACAAAATATATACAAATATATAAGAGAGACAGACTCTGTTATATCTTTTGCAACACTTGCAGCAAGTTGCAGCAAGTGTTTCATCAGTTTTAACAAATGTTTTTACAAAAGTTTTGAACAAATGTTTGAGTGGCGGTTTCACTGTGTAAATTTCAGTTTAGCCCATGGACTAATTTATCATGTTTTTGTGCTTTTTAGATTAAATTATAACTTTACATTTATCTGTGTGCCCAGAGGATTTAGGGATATTGGCCAAAAGATATATAGACTTGTTTTAGGGTGTTTGTGTAACTTTTGGAGTGAAAGTCTTTGTCCACTTTAGGTTTTCAAGTTAATTTCCCAATACATTCATTTAAATTATAATAATATACTATTATATTAATATATTAACTTAAATTTCCATTACATTGTTTTTACTTATGGAACCTGACTGTTCTATAATGGGATATATTAAGCTGTATCACAACATCTTATCTTTTTTGTTGTACACTGTTTTATGAACAATTCTTTTCTCTCATGTTTTATTTGGATATGCATTCCACTGTCAATACAGTCCGTATAGTACTAATAATTTTATTTTGATGTTTATTTATTCATATTCATTCATTCATACTGTAATTGATTTGATCCAGATACCCCTAAGGAAAAGGTTGTCATTACTGTTTAAACTGGAATATAGCTCAGAGATCTTTACCTCTCTGTCACACACACACACACACACACACACAGATCCCCATGTCTCACCTCACAAAATCCACACTAGACTCTGCACAAACTGTGGATTTGTGTCATTGTAGAAGAGAGTGTTCCACCATCAGCCTTGAATGGAAACGCCTTTAAAGTCTACTGAGTGAGTCTTCTGTCTGCTCTAAATGTTTGTCCTGTTTCAGTAAACTGTTCTTCCAAGGTTATTTCAACTTTGTTTTTGCAACATCATACTGGGACAGAAAGATTTTAACTGAAAAAGATAAATAACCTTTAATGTCCAGGGAAACTATATGGCATATCTTTAACACATTGAATAAATGGTCTTTTACCCTGCATTTTAGATAACACAGCTTGAATTCCTTCAACAATAAAAGTTCCTTTGAGAACACAGACACTTTAACATATAGATCCAGGGCTCTGGTTTAAATATCTTATTCATTCTAAATTATTTGTGATTCATGCAACGCCTGTGACCTTCGATCTGTGTCTGGCTCAACTACAGGAGGCTCATATTAGTGTGATTTTGCATCTTCCGCCAGGACTCTTGATTCATTCGTCCCTTAAAGTAAATGTGTCACTTGTGGTTTAGCTACTTTGTGGTATATTCAGAAGCTGGATGAATGTTTCATGCTCTTGAGGCTGAATGCAAACAGGTCTTGAGTAGAAAGAGAGAGAGAGACAGAGAGAGACTGATAGAGGAACACAGACAATGAGACTGTCAGGTGGCCTCGGAGGCGTGGCACAAACCATCAATCATTCTGGCCAATGAACATCAAAAACAACTTGAATATTAAGAGTGAAGGTCCGAGAGAGCCAGACTCTAAATATAGAGCAGCCTGTTGGCGATGCAATTTTTCATGCCAGTTTAATGTGCCCTGACAAGAGTGCACAAGACGGTTTTCGCAGCCTCGGACGTGTGACCTGCGTGCAAACGTTTCTATATCATTACTATCCTACTGCTGTTTTTTTCTGGACACATCTGTTTGCTTATCAAACTTTCATTTATCAAAGTTTGCATGGCAAGTTATTTAGTAGGTCAAGGTTGTCAAAGTTAGAGGAAAGAGATTCAATTAAAGTGAAAGTGACATGTTTTTGTCAGTTATGGTTACGCATAACCAAAATGTGACCTCTGCATTTAACCCATCCTTCGTGAGGAGTAAACACACTGCAAGTCGTGAACACACACACACACACCCAGAGCGGTGGGCAGCTATCCCTGCAGCGCCCGGGGAGCAATCGGGGGTTAGGTGCCTTGCTCAAGTGCACTTCAGTTGCTACCTGTCGGCGCTAGAATCAAACCAGCAACCTACTGATTACAAGCCTGACTCCTTAACCAGTAGACCACAACTGCCCCCAGTAAATATAATTACTGTGTTTAAATGAGGTGATGGTAGAGAGTGCAATATATTCTCCAGCACTGCTGTTTGTTGTCATTACTGTGAAAGGGTTTTTTACCTCACTAATTACCTTCTAACCATAAGTATAAATTTCAGCATGGTGTTTTTGCTCTTTTGACCTAGTGTACAGACAGTAGGAGAAGAGGGGCACAGAAATGTTGCCATCCTACACAGTTTGTGCTATCGTCATGAATGATATCCTAGGTTTTGTGATTTTTAATGCATTGGACCAAAACAAATATAGACTATCATAGAGAGGGTGGGCTTTTTAGAAACAACTATCTAATAACCACTCAGACCACCCTAGCAACCACTTAGCAATGCGCTAAAATAGTCAGAACATCTTAGCACTTATAACACTGTAGCATTACATTATTTACAAAATGTAAACATCTAGTATTAAGTTTATTAGTCACCATTCAATAACATAGGAGAATTTTCCATATTTTTGGTTTGATTTACATTTTAGAATGATTATTTACTCTCACGTCTGTTTATTTTGCTATTTATTCGAAAATGATTGTGCTCGCCTGGGCCGATTTTCATAGTTTGGATTATGCTGTGAATTACTGGAAAGAATTAAAGGTCTCCTCTGGCATGTGCCAACAAATAATGTCAACAAACATATTCAGGGTCATTTAAAGAGATTGTTATGCCAAACACACATATACACAAACACACACACTCCATCAGTCAGGAGCAAGTGTATATACACACACTCCATCAGCCAGGAGCAAGTGAGGCAGGTGGAAATTTGCATCATGTCAAGTCTTGTCCTGTCTGCTAGAGATTGCCTCTCTTTCTCTCTGTCTCGCAAACACACACACAGTCAGACTCACACAGAGACCTTGAAATACCTTGTTTACCTGGATTTGTGTTGCAGACACAGTCAAACCTAATCCCATTCAAAGCTTATTTTTCTAATTCAGCCCGACACAAAGCATGCAAATGAGTCCACCCATGACAAACACGCTCACACACAGGCAATTTGCCTCATAACACTTCATGACTCGTGAAAGACCTCAGTGAAACCTCTGTTATGAATTAATACATCTGTAACGCATAAATAAGAGTAGCAGGAAGGATTATCATGAGTCTATCAGTGCTGGGGTGGTTTTGGCAAGATAAATTAATAATCAAGAAGAAAAAATAAAGGAGGCAGATAACAGAAGATACTGCAGCCTCAGAGCTACAGCTGAATGCATATATTGTAAACATAAATAGCTCTTGAGCAAATGTTTAGTGCTACTGAATGTCTTTCATGGCATTATGTCAAGCCATAATTTGTAGGCTCAGAGGCAACAATAAAATCTAAGCTATTTAAGCAAGATATGTAAAATAAAACTCTTCTAGCGTTTCTACATTTTCCTCACTTTGGCAGGTCTATTTGCTCTAAGGATCAACAATGAAAAATTGCATCTGCTTTGGAAGACACCAATATACAGACCCTTTAATATCTCTGTCTAAACATAAAATTTCAGGTATTCTTAATGTAACCTCTGCAGATATATTAACACAGAGACAGAGACATGTGCACACAAAAGCACTCACACATATCCACTTCTAAACTTGTAATAAATGTCTTTTGAGATCCGCCACACATCATAAATCCTTCATTAGTCATCCGTTCTATGCGTGATGAATGTCTTCGCCCCAGGTGAAATCTATATCAGATTACAACAATATTAATGTTGCAGACATTTTCACTTTCTTCCTCGCTCTACATATCCAAATCCTCCTGGATAGCCACAGTGATTCATGCAAAGCTCAGCTTATGTTAGCACGTCTTGCACATTGCATTCTTGGAGTTGCGTGATCAAGATGCTAGCTCATTGAATTGTCGTTCTGACATAAATACGGAGACCTTGATCAAAGTCATAAAGGCAAATGTGTAAAAGGAAATTGTTGTTTTTAACTATCGCTGTAATATTTTTCTATTATAAAATATAAACTCTGTCTTTGGTGCCCTTATGTGTTAAGTAATGCCAAGGAAATGTAAACAAGAAACTTAATGGTCATTTATAAAAATGAAATTATATAAAAACAAAATCCCTGCACATTTCAGACTTGCACACATACAGATATAAATACATAAAGCTATACTCAACTAACATATCAGAATATGTGTGATATAGGTCTATTATTAACAGACAATTTTAGCCTATAGGCACCAACAAAAGTTATGGTAGTGCACGGATGTTGGTTTAAAATGGCAATTTTGTGCCGTGGCAAGCTCATTTTAGCTCAATTTCATTAGCTAATATTGGACACCTTCTTGGCACCGGTGGATGTCTTCGCTTTCTTCAACAGCCAATTTTAGTGTCCAATATTATCTAATGAAGTCAGCACACTGCAGCTCAGAGTGCAGACTCTAATGAGACTAAGCTGTGTGGAGTTTAAAATGGGATTATGTCTGTTTTACGCAGTCTTTCTGTCAAATTATCCCTGTAGCAGCGGACCAGTGCAAAAATAATATCCACTCTAAGAGTCCACCTCTTTTCAGTTTGGATTAGTATCGCATTCAAAATTAAAACTGCATTTTTAAATTATCTGAGGTATTTCCAAGACAGTTTTTTTCCTAAGGGGGATACATTTTTCCTATCATGGACTGGGTCATTCTCTGGACACTTTCAGGTGTTAGCTAGCTAGCACCAGACAGATAGACAGATAATAATTGCAGTGTCTGAGTTCATAAACTTTAGTAAATAGCATTTTCAATTCAGTAAGAATCATTATTTTATTATTTTACTTTTTTTTACTTTACTGTTTTAACGATTAACACAATTCAAATGTCTGAGTGGGTTAGATGTACTCTTTCCCATGTTTTTTTTTTATGGGGCCCTAATCATTTACATTACATTTATGCATTTGGCAGACACTTTTATCCAAAGCGACAGTGCATTCAGGGTCTACATTTTGTCAGTGCATGTGTTACTTGGGAATCAAATCCTCAACCTTTGCACTGCTAAAGCAATGCTCTACCCACTGAGCTACAGGAACACTAGGTACTATTCTGGGATCCTAACCTGACCAAGCCAGTGATGCCACTGTTATATTAAGATGAAGCAGTCCATACATTGTATACTGAGGACATGACTTCTCAAGTAAACACATTATTCAGCCCACAAAACTGGTAAATTTATTCTGCCCCACCTCTCAGATGCTAAGCCTGGTTCCCTCAACTGCCAGTCATTTATTTCTTAGTAACACTAATCTGCCTGCTCATCAGGTCTTCAACAGAGATCAGACTCTGTTTTTAATAGCCTGATGCATCAGCATATTATGTTTTATATTACAGTTTGCAATGAGGCAGAGCTCCCATTCACTTCGTAGAGCTTTGTGCTAGAATGAAATTGACAGATCCAAAATAAGCTGAACATTTAGCTGTTTCAAATACAGTTCCCCTGACCCCCCAGAAGATGGATTATAAAAAATAATAATACAATTTTAATAATAAAACACCATCAAGTTAAATATCCAGCTATTTAACGAAGGTATTTAAACTTTTGTAACAACTTACATTAGCCCTAAACTAAAAAGTCAGCCCTCTCCACAAGTCTCCCCAACATTAAGAAGGAGTAGGTCTTTCCTAATATCCATCTGTGTCTGATGCACAGGGGAAAAGATTCAGTGTGCATAACAATGTAAGACTGGTGGAAGTAATATACTTCCCTTTACTTCCACATACTTCCAAAGGCACCTGGAGGAAGCATGTACAAGAAGAATAACAAAGGCCTAATACTGTGCCTTGTGGCACACCATGCTATATTTTATGTTGGATATCTGTTCATTTACACAAACAGATGTAAACCAGGATAATGTTTGTCCATAAATGTCAAAAGATTTCTCAAACTGGAACAAAATAATAAGATTATCTATACTTTCAAAAAATAGTAGTGAAGTAAAAACTGTCACAGAAACACATCCTCTTTTACATTCCTATGTTTACATAATGTAAGTAGATTTAGGTACAGTCACAGAAGTACAATGTTTTTTAGTTTTTTTTATATATAAAAGTAAATATTAAAATATAATATTTACTATATAAATAATACTTTATATAGTAAATATTATAAATAATAACTATATAAAATAATTATTTATTTTACAATGACCAAGATTTTGTTTTTGTAGAAGTGATAACATTAGAGAAATAGCTCATAGTCTGGCGGTATAGAATCAAACATATAAATAGAATATTTTGAAACTGCAATACATTTTGTTGCTTATTCTGCTCTATAGCATTATAGAACTAAAGCTGCTCATGGGTTGCAATGTTGCTGGTTTCATACTCACAGTAAAATGCAATAGTCCAATGATATTTTCTATTTTTAAAATTAAATTAATAAACTCATTGCAGTTACACTGTAATCCGATATTATGTTCCTAGTTAATTTAATATGTTGATTGTGCATTTTTCTTTTATTGTTTGAAACACTTGACATTTCAAACAATTTGAATAAACTCCATCTGTGCTCCATTTGTCTATTACCTCTCCAAGGAGCATGCTTGCTATTATACCAAGGTTAAAAGTTTTTTTTACTATAATATAGTAGAAGTACAGATATAATGGCAACAATTTAGAGAAACAATTATATCAACAGTTTAATTTCTACCCATGTGCTAAAGTATGCACATATGCTAACTTCCTGCTAAGGTATGTGGAACAAACAAAGAAATGCACACCACCAAGGAATTTAATTAAGCTGTTTAGTTAATTCTAAGGCTGAACCATGTGCCACCTGAAGTGTATTCAGTTTGAGTTTTGAAGACAGCTTTGACTCTGTTAAGTCTGTTATTTACACACCCGATTAAAATAATCAGATTGTTAGTAGAGAGCTCCATGAACTGAACCTGGTATGTCACTGAACCTGAGGGCAGTTGTGGCTTCTGGTTAGAGTCTGACTCCCATTGCTGGCAGGAAACAACTGAGGTGCCCTTGAGCAAGGGACCTTACTCTCAATTGCTCCCCGGGTGCTGCAGTGAAAGGCTGCCCATTGCTTTGGGTGTGTGATCACTACTCCATTGTGGGTGATATGCAAAGGACAAATTCCAAGAATGCAGCGGCCTATCGATCCCCACGACCAGAATTAATAACCACTGATTTAGGCTATTTACTTAGAAGAGATGTCATAACATTTTCAAAGCATCATGGTTTCTTTCTGTTTCCTGTCTCTCAGTCAGAGTTTTGACTCTGGCACTCTGGGTCTGAGGGGGAAAACATTTTCTTTCACAAATGAACCATTTTTTTCAGAATGACCTTGCTTTGCTAAAAGCATTTTTAGGATGTTTTGGAAACACTACATCTAGCACAACTAGACATATTTGGAGATGGTGAGCAATATTTTTCAGGTAAAATCATTTCATTTAAGAGCAAAAAAAGCATAGCCAGTTTTAATCCAGGTATAAAGTTGTATAATTTTATACCTAGTTGTATATAACAACTGCAGGGCTGTCAGAAGGAGCTGTGATTGAACATGCTCTACTGGAACGCGATTGCATGGCTCTACTTTAATTAACATGCACCTGTTAAGCACCTGGGGTCTGACAAATCAAAGTATGTTTACATAATAAAATGTGAACGTGAATCTATCGATCATATTGTTCACTGACTCTAACAAATGTCTCTGTCTATTAAAAAGTCCAATTAACGAGGCATTTAAAAATCTCTCTCCATAACCCCACGCACACCCGCCCACCTACCAACACACATACACAGTCCCTTTTGGTTTTGCACTCACATTTTACAGCACAATTCATTCCATTTTAATGGTAGGCTGCTCAGTTAGTTAATATGGTCAACTTTATTAAGAATAATTTTTAATAGCCTACATAAAACACAAGCGACTATTATGGCTGCAGCTGAAGGGTGATGCTTTCTGTTTTCGTGCCGCTTCAGTTGAAACCACTTTCTGAAACTGCTGCAGGAAAAATACTGCCCTACCCCATGACAGAACTGTAAAACTGGTCTCCGATCAGCAAAAGAGCTGTTTCAACCTATTACTTTTAAGCAATGGTCATTAAACCGTGCTAGGCTGTGACTGACCCTGCTGATGAGGAGTTCACAGGATCTAAGGCTGGACCTAACTCAGCATTTCCTGGTGGCAGCCTTTTAGGCTGGTATTTTGACAAAGTTTTTTTATTTTTATGACCTTAGTGAGGCAGGCAGTGGGTGGTACAGTTAGGTATTTTCTTATAAGAGAAAGGTCATAGGTTATTTGTCAGTGTTAGATTAGAGCAAAAATGATTTAATGAGGTTAATGAGGTCATGTCTTACTCAAAATTCTGACTTTAGAGGAGTGACCCCTTATAGTCTTTCTATAAGAATATAAAATATGGGTGACAATGTTTCAGACAGGGCTACTCAACTCTGAAAAGTTCAAAGGTAGAATCACATTTAGCCTTAAGAGAAACTTATTTTTACTGAAAATTAAAGTTGTAAAATTATAATATAACATTTTATAATACATGTACAGTGCTAATAATCTAATGAATGAAATACCTGATGGATGAAAACAAAAAGATAACTTTATTTATAACACTAATTTCTAATATAGGTGCAAAAACTGCTTTGCATTAGAATCAGAATTCGCTTTATTCGCCAAGTCTGATTCTAAATGAGTTAAAAAAAACAAAAACATTAAAACATACAGCTATTATAAGTACACATGTGACTGCATATCAATTGATGTAATATTAAAGTGTAAAACATTAAACTGTTTCTCTGTTACACTCTAAAATTACACTCAGTTTACGCAGGACACAAGCAGTGAGTTGCGACATATCAGTCTTAAACATCTTCTGTTATAATCAATCTGTCTGCAGATGGTTTACAGAGTAGACTACAGTGTTGTGTTTTTTTTAATGCTGCAGATGTACTGCGGTATAAACAGTACAGCACAATTTTTACCAGCTGACACATTTCTACAGATGCACGGTATATATTGAAATACCCTCTAGCCCTGTTCCTTATTAACATGGTAAGAAGACATGTTTGTGATTATGGCAGCTGCGGCCCACGCGTCGAGAAGCGCTTCTCTAAGGTTAAGAGATTAATCATGACTATTTGACCAATTTGTTCTATGAAGCTGAAAATAAAGATGATTTAAGGTTTTAAGATTTAAATTAAAATTAAATTATTTGAATTCTTGAATATTCTTAAACTTAAAGTTAAGTAAAAAGTTAAGTCTGTTTGCCCTTTTGATGCTCTTCAAACTCCTAAGCTCTTATGTTCAGATCAAGCTTAACAAAACTAGATAAACACATGGCTGTAATCATGGCCAGATTCCATGACAGCTTTATTTTGCAGGCTGTTAGCTACTCTGCAACCAGTGGTGGAGGAGAGATTATCAGTGTTTCTGCTGTAGCTTCTCTGCTGAGCTTTTTGCTCTTCTCGCTTGATTATGCAAAGCAGGCCTATATTCTCGCTTTGAAGTGGGGTGAAACTTGACACAGCTCAGCTGCCTCAGGGACAGCCTGCCAAAATAAGTAAATAAATAAAAAAGGCAGGGTTCATGGAGAGGTCAACAAAATGGCTGCCCTTTTGGAGGTCAGTTGACACCACAAATGTTGATTTTATATAAACAGTGATTCGGCCACCATTTTAATAATGCCATATGAACAGGAGCTCTTCCTGTTCTCATACTTTTACATTTTTAACTGAACTGTAGGTTTAATAAATATGGGCAAACAACCCATTGCTTGTTGAGGCCTAACTCAGGAAAGCACAGCAACAAGATAAGGCGATTGTTTTTGAATGGACAGAGCTCTGATGGCGTAGTATAATGTGGCATGCTCCTCAAACATAACCATCAAAGCAAACCAACGCCGTGGAGAAGTTCCTCTGCATCTCTCTACGCTCCATTACCCATGAATACACTCCCATTTGACATTTTGACGTTCTGAAGGAAAGACACTTTGAATTCTTTGCCTGTGTGCCTCATAATTAGCCTCATAAGCAGCCGTGCAGAAGGTGTTTGAAGTAATTAACAGGCAAGGCGAAGTTGAATCATTACAGCTGTTTCATTCTGACACACCGTGTCTTATCAAGGAAGCTAATTCTGTGTATTTCGTGCCGTCTTGGTCTCCAAATGTGGTAACAATAGTGAGACAGTGACAGATGTCATCTATTTATATTTTTTGGCTGGGAATGCTCGTGATTATCTGTTTTACTGTCAGCATCAATGAATAAAACCTCCTCATTTCAGAAGGCTTCATAATGTGACATTGTAAAATAACAGGAGTCTATAATAACAACTGTAATGAAATGAAAGCAAAACCTGAGCTTTAGCTTTATATGTAAGCTATGCCTTGGTAAGTTTGGGTGTGCAAACATGGACAGATTGTTGGCTGCATGACCATTTTTTTCTGTACAAGCAGAGTTGGGCCAATCATAAACAGACCACCAATAACAATGTGCACTGGGTTGCAACCCGCAGAGCTGGTATCTGCTGTGCAGGCCACTGTAGCAATCTGAACATGAAACAGAGAGAGAGGG